>VWZT01011586.1:514581-585572 GCA_013397055.1 Pachycephala philippinensis | reverse complement strand
GCCCCGCCCTCCCCGGGACCCCCGCGATGCTCCCGGCCCGGCCCCTCGCCCTCCCTCCGGGGCTGGCCCCTCCGCTGTGCCCGGGCCGGACGAGGGGCACACGGCGGCCTCTAAAGGGCAGGAGGAGGTGCCCCTGCTCCCCGCGGGCCCCCCGTGTTTGGGGTGTTGCTGCAGGGTCTGCTCGCTCTGTTGGAGCTGCCCACCTGTTCGGGGTCCCCCCCTCAACCCACATCTAACCACAGCATCGCCATCTGATCAAGCACTGCAAATAATGTTGTTTATTTAAAAAATATTAGAGCAGCTCTTTGCCATAAGTGACAAGTCATTATTTAATTCCTTTGGTACTCACGGAAATAACATCAATCAACATGAATGCATCTGCTAGCTAAATATGAATGTAATCATCCATTAAAATGTTAACATTTATGAAAACTGTTTATTAAAATAAAGTTATAAGAATCTCATTGTGATTTGATAATCAGCTAATGTCCCCTTAAGGCAGAATTTGAACATTTGATGTTTGGAACTAGATAACGTTTTAAATGCCCCATCAGTTTATAACTGCAGTTATTCTGAAACATGATTAAGCCTTTGTGTTGCGGCCCTGGAAACAGATGTCCTTTTTTTATCCTTGCGCCCTGTGCAAAATGGGCCTCCCCCTCCAGCCTAAAAAACCCAAATTCAGATAAAGAGCCAAAGAGGTGAATGTATGGAGATAAACTGAAATCAAAATGGGGTGCTTTACCCTACCTGATCTAGTAGGGCTTTGTGTGACAAGAAGAAGTGCTGAATTAGGAGAGCTCTTGCTTCTGGCACAGTGATACTGGGAGAGGTTGATAGAGGAGCATCCTTGGTACGAAGGGGCTGTGCCCAAGGGGACACTGGGGGGACCAAGAACCCATCCACGTACCCAAATGTGCCTGCAGCTGTGACCCTACAGACCACGCTCTGTTCTTACCCTTGTGTACATCCCAGCTGGCACCTCCACTTGGATACGCATTTTGGCATCCTCCACCTCAAACCCAACCCCTTTTCCAGGAAGGGAGATGTTGTACATGTAATTAGGTAACATTTTGCTGTAAGACAGCCACAGGCAGGTTTCATTTTGAGTCATGCTTTCTATTAAGCACGTATCAGGTCTGCTTCCCTGTGCAGAGGAGCCCCAGCTCCCCAGGCAGCTTGCTGTGTGCCCAGCCTGGCGTGCAGGAACCACACGGTGCATTCATGTGCACTGAGATTTTTGGCCTTCCTTGTTCCGGTAGCTCTTCAACTCGGATTGAAATGTGACTGCAACAAATTCAGTTGGCACCTGCTTGCTCCATCCAGCATTTCAACAGACAGCTCCGAGGAGAGCCAGACTGTCGCGGTCTCCCCCAACACCAGACTCCTAATTCCTGCTAGGCTTTAATCTCTGGACTCAGGCTAGCTCTGGTATATCCCCATAGAAATCTCATATATGCCATTGTCCTTTGACAGGTACAGTTTTATCCTAAAGGACTATTTCCACCACAGTTAATAATGAATCATAATGAATATACCTCACAACAACTTACTCAGGAACTGAGCTGTTTCAGACACCCCCAAAATTGGTATGATTAGTCACAAAGTCCTGTGTTGAAGTATCAAACATCCAACACCGTGTGGGAATAAAAGCATTTTGTATCTTAATCTGGTTTTGTATGTACTCTTAAAAAATTCTTGAGGACTCTTAGCACATAAATAGGGACTTGACAAATTTCTGAGTTTCAGCTGTTTCAGTTGAATTTAGTAAACTGCGGTTTCATAATTCCCAGTCAATTCAGCTATAAACCCCCAATCACTGCCAATTCATTACATATTAGTTTTAACAGAATAGATCCAAATTCCTTTGATAACCACAAGGAAACTCTGAGCACTGTCTTTGTTCTGGAGAATTTCCACCATCATTCAGCATTAGTCAAGCACTAATGGACATTAAAAAATAAAGAATTGCTGTAGACTGTAAAAAATACATAATTTCAACTTTCCCATGTGACTGACGCCTTGAAAAATTGACTGACATAGCTATAACAAAATAATTATCCTGTTATAGCTGTGCCTGTATAACTTCTCCACATGGACACTCCATTCTAAAATTTAAGTGACTTTATTACAGAATAATTACTCAAGGACTTTAGACCAGAATGAGGTTCAGCACAGGAGAGTTTTGCCAGTGTGGCTCTGGTGATTTAAATTCACCATACTAAGCAGGTAAATTTTGCTGTGCGGACTCTCAGGAGAGCCTGCCAGCAGTATTAGATAAGACATCCCAATTCTGTATTATCTGAAAATTGAACTTCGGCACTGTACAGGGCATAGCATCCTATTTTGCATGCATTGTCAAACAAGGCAGGGCTTTTGCCTCCCAAGGGAATGTCTTCTTGCAGCTCAGAAGGAAGGACAGACAGGCATCACTCAGCTGTAGAAAAATAAGTGGGATTTGGTGAACCCAGAGTCACATTTTCCAAGCGCACTATCACTTCCATTTGCAAATGTGAACTCTGGATGTCCAGCCCTCCCACCCACTTGCCTATACTTTTGGCTAGAAAAACACACCTCTGGGGCCAAATTCCTTTTCCTTGCTGGTATTCTCCTAATGTTCTCAGGAACAGGCAGGCCTCACACGGGTTACAGCTGGCTTTTCAAACACGCCGTGCTCCCAGCACACGCTGGCTGGACGTGCTGCCGAGCCCCTGGGCTCCTCTGCCCAGCTGCTGGCTGCCAGCCTGTGCTGCCTGACTCACCCTGGCCACAAATTATTCATTCAAGCCACCAAGCATCATCACAAGCCACATTCTTTTAACAAGACTTCACACGCCTCCGCTAGCAAATGTCGTGATGATTTGGGTCATGGAGACACGGGGAGAACCCTAAGTGTGGAATGCACAAGGGACTTGCGACCTCCTCCTCCTCTCCTCCTCTCTGGAGCAGGGAGCTGTGTTTTGCCTGATCTCGGCAGCAGGAACAGCTCTGGTCTCTGCACAGAGACCACCCGGGAACCTTGGGTGCTCCAGGCACAGAGTCATTTACCACGTGTTTGAAATTGAACTAGTGGAAAGATCTTGTTCAGTCCCAAAACACAGCTGAGCTAACACACAGGAATCAAAGGAAACAAGCAGCCCTATTAACAGCAGGATCAGTGAAGCCTGGTTTGCTGCACATTTGTCTTTCAGAGTTGAGCTCCTCTGCGGATTCCCTCGTGCCTAAAGACTGAGCTTGTGCCTTTTATTTGACGGACAAGTGTACCGGGTTTGCATGACGAGGTTTTGGTGGCAGGGGGGCTACAGAGGTGCCTTCTATGAGGAGCTGCCAGAAGCTTCCCCTGTGTCCGACAGAGTCAGTGCCAGCTGGCTCCAAGACGGACCCACCACTGGCCGAGGCCCAGCCCATCAGCAACGGTGGTAAAGCCTCTGGGATAACGGATTTAAGAAGGGATGGTGGGGAGAGTGTGGGGTGGGATTGCCTGTGCAACTGCAGCTGGAGAAAGAAGCAAGAACATGTGAGAAAAACAGTCCTGTAGACACCAAGGTCAGTGAAGAAGGGGGAGGAGGTGCTCCAGGCACCAGAGCAGAGATTCCCCTGCAACCCATGATGAACAAAGCCCATGGTGAGGCAGGCTGTTCACGTGCAGCCCACGATGAATGAAGACCATGGTGAGGCAGGCTGTTCACATACAGCCCATGATGAATGAAGACCGTGGTGAGGCAGGCTGTTCACGTGCAGCCCATAAAGCTCCACAGTGGAGCAGATACTCACCTGTAGCCTGGGGAAGACCCCACATTGCAGCAGGAGGATGCCCAAAGGAGGCTGTGACCTCGTGGGAATTCTGCACTGGAGGAGGTCTGCTGGCATGTCTTATGCTCTCCCTGGCATCCCTGAGAGGGTCAGCTTTCCACTGAGCTGTGAACCACTCCAAAGGACAGCTGGGGAGAGGACTGGGCTGGAGAGATGGGAGAAAATATTTTTCTGTACATCTCTTCTTAGTCCAAAATCAGGGGGAGTAGCCATACATGGGACATCCTGTTTTGAAAGAGATTTCTTAAAATTAATCCTTTTTTCCCCCCAGAAATTTTGACACTCCCCGTTCTGGACTCTACTCACCATAACTGGGTTTTATTTTCATGGAAAAAGAGTTCTGCAGCATTAGAAAGCAAGGAAATACTGAATAGCACTTGCCTTGCAGCTAAGTGTGATCCAGGCTCCATTGCAGTCAGAGCCAGGAGTCCCATTGACGTCAGTGAGGCAGGGATTTCACTTCTGAAAGTTTGGTTTTTGTTTTGTGTTTGTGTTAAAGAGCCTGAGAACCCATGCTTGATAAGGTCAAGCAAGCCCAGCAGGGTCGATACAACGCTCTTCTCCCCTCTCAGATCCCAGGCACAGCCCAGACCACTCTGTGTGTGTCTGCCTCTGAATTATTTAACTGTCCAGCTGGTTAAAAATAGCACAGCAGCAACTCCCTTTCCAGCCTGTGCCTGTTAAATGGGCCGTCAGAGCCCAGCCAAGGCCGAGGTCGTGGCCTGGGCTGCACATGTGGCCAGGGTGAGCTGGATGCCAGAGGGAGGGAGCAGCATGTCGCCGCAAAGCCTGGTTCCAGCACGATGATATCAGCCTACGAAAGAAAAGCAAGGCAAACTCAGAACATTATGAAGCTGCCAAAGAAAACACTGTCTTCACAATGAACAAAAGTCTGATTAATTATTAATTGCCTGGCAGCTAATTAGCATTCCCTTGGGCAGCTGTCTACAGAGTGCCTTATATTTCCAACACACCGTAGGCCAACATCGTCTATGCAAATGGCTTTGGATCAGAGTTAGCAACTGATTTGTTGCCTGAAACAAGTTGTTCCCCTCCCGTCTCCCCATCTCCTCCTGTCACCTCCCTTTTCTCCACCCAGGGACTTGGGCTCGTTACAGTGTGAGCTACGCAGATAACATCCCTTGCTGATGAATGTCCTTCCTGCCGTGCTTTTCCGAGGAAGCCGGACACCTCCCAGCAGCCACCCCTGTGCACAACCCCAGCCTGTGTAACAGGAGCATGACTGTGGTGCTCCAGCCCTGGAAAAACCCTTCTTTGGCTGTTGTGTGGCCAGAGCAGAGGGGAGCAGCTCTGGGTGGTGAGGCATGATCAGCTGCAGAGGCAGCAACTCAGTCTGGGCTTTAGACCTCAAGGCAGCATTTAGGGAATTCAGCATCAGCTAATCATAGAATCATTTGGGTTAGAAAAGACTTGAAATATCATCGGGTCCAACCCACTGCCAAGGCCACCACTAAGCCATGTCCTTAAGCACCACATCTACACATCTTTAAAATCCCTCCAGGGGTGGTGACTCCACCACCTCCCTGGGCAGCCTGTTCCAATTCTTGACAACCCTTTTGGTGAAGAAATGTTTCTTAATGTTCTAGCTAAACCCCTCTGCTTGCATTCAGCTCCTGTTAATGTTAATGGGACTTAGGCACATGCATCAAGGGCAAGCAGACCCCTTACGAGAGCATAAACATAAATTACAGCTGTGTACAGGCAGAGCAAGCCTTCAGCTTGCTGTTTTACCATGCCAAGAAAGACACAGTTTCCATTTTAAGAACTTATCAGCTTTAATTTATTTTTTTTTTTACGGAACAAGTCAATGCAGTTGGTGAAATACTGCAGCAAAACCTGAAGGTTTCTCACTTTACCATCACACAGCTCATCAAAGGCAGTCCACAAACCTATGCAGAGTAGGACACAAGTTTAGGATTACTAGTGTCTCCAAAATGCACCTTTCTGAGGTTTAAGTAGGTGTCATGCTGTCCCTGCAGTACAGAATTAATTTCAAAGAGTTTTTGACATTTTCCCTGAGAAATTGACCCAGCCTCTCTATTTCACACCTGACACCTGAGTGTACCTGTCCGAGAGCTTAACAGGAAAACAGGCAAACTTTAAAAGGAAGGACAGTGAAGGAAACAAGGATCAGCTACAGAGCTCAGGTGTCAGCTCTGGCCCTGAGGAGCCAGGTGTACCGGAGAAGGTGAGCTGACCTGAAATCCAGCAGAGGTAATGGATATCACCCCAACAACTTCACCAGAGCTCAGACTGATGCTCCAGCTCCAGAGATTAGAGGAATGATCACTTTCCCCGCAGACAAGGCCAGATGATAAAAGCTGCCATGGAGATCAGAGAAGCCCTCATTAACAGGAGCACAGGATTGTGGAGCCAGAGAGCAGTTTCCTGGTCTGTTTACACATTTTTTAGAACAAGGAGTCCTGCATCTAAGACTACGTGTCCTGGCTGTTACTGCAGTATAAACATCATAAAATGACTGTTTTCCTACCCCAAAGCCAGAGGATAAGTGCTGATGCAGCAAGATGATTGAGATAAGAACAGTTGCTTCCAGAGTGAAGGGACACAATCTGTGGAAAGTTTTTTGCTTCTAGGCAAAGACCTTGATCTACCAAGAGGAAAAAAAAAAAAAAAAGAAGCCCAAATTACCACAGTCAAGTTTCAAGTTCTTATTCTCATTCTACAGGTTTACCCTGCCTGCTGCCTTGCTCTAACTCTGCACTGTGCCAGCGAGGCAGCACATTAGTCAAACATGAGACCATTAAGTTATATCTCTATAGATATGGGATATAACCCCTTGAAATATATAGGCACTGCAGAGGAACAGAGCATGATTTTGTTGTACTCCTGTTCTCCTGCAAAGAACCTGCAGCTGTGACGCACAGCCAGATATTTTATTAGACTACATTCCTCCTCATGTACATGAGTCATATAAAGTACATAAACTCATGAAGTCCAACTAAGACTGGCATAAATCAAGGATAACACCAGTGGAGCCAATAGAGTTGCACTGGGGTGAAAGTGGCATAAATCAGAGGCTGATCAGGTACACATTTTCTTTAAGGTAGACAGACCATTAAGTGGCTTACATAGACTTCTTATCACATTACGGTTCTGTAAGGTAAATAACAGTCACCATGCACTGTATATAATGAATTGCAGCCCGCGACATACAGCAAATGGCCATTTTTCTCTGGGAATCTCTCAGCTCAGAGCTCTGAGACCAAAAATAATGGGCAATATTCTCCAGCATTCATGTGTGACATTCCCATTAGTATTAACAGGAGGTGTGTGCCCAAAGTCAGGATGTATTCATCAGCAATCTGAATTGGGTATTACTGAGGCTCCCAGTGAACGTTCCAGTTTCATCCCCAGCCATGACCCTCCTAGGGAGCAGCCACAGCTCTTTACTCGCCTTTGCACAGGAAAATATTTATTTGGTGTCAGCTAGAGCTGGAATCAGAGGAAGCAGGGCAGTCTGGTATCACTCACCTCTGAGAATCAGCCCCCAGAGGAGCCTCACAGGGCCAGCCCAGCTCGGAGCAGGACTCACTGGTGCATGCACTGGGCGTCTATCACAGGAAACAGCATCAGGACTCGGAGGCTGGATGGCAGCTGAAGCCTGAAGAAGGTAAGAGAAGTGAAGTGACCACAAAGTCACAGGACAGATCAAGAATTTTACCACTTAAATGCCCAGCCTGGCTGTTTTCCTCCCAACAAAGCTTGCTTCCTGCCTATATACACATTTACTGTACGTTGGGAGGGCAGCAAAGAGATCAGAGTTTGTTTAGATTGAAGTTCAAAAGTAATTTGTCTAGATCAGGGTAGAGAGATGCTTCTTTAAAGCTTAATATACGCATTAATTGCTTAATTTTTAAATTAGACTTCAAGGTGACTGGAATACAGAGCTAAAGCAAGTCCAACAAGCAACCAAAGTGTAACTAACACAGGCAGAGCACGCATGTGTACACAGCTCTGTTAACAGGAATAAATTGCTTCCTGCCCTGAATTGCACCTAAGAAGAGCCATAAGCTGGTTCAAAACTAAATATACACCACAGCATATGTACTTGCTAAGAAGGTCATTAGAACATAGAGCTCGGGGAGACAGCTGTGCCAGGAGAAAATAAATATAAAAATAAGATGTAGTGGAATCTGTGCGAGAGAAAATAACTGAAAAGACACAGAAGGCCAGGGAGCACAGCTGCCTGAAATAATTCTCTCAAAAAGAAATGTTGCAGCTGCATGCCTTATCTAACCTCCCATCTCTGAAGGTATGAACCTTGGCAGTGCTATTCCTGCCCTGCCCAAGTGTGAGCATCTGGCACTACAGAACACCTTATGGAGAGCCAAAGATGAGGCTGCCCAGCCAGCCTAAAGAATTAGGTTATAAGATTGTCGAGGTCTTGGCTTTGCAGTTTAACAAGTCTCCTTAGCAAAGACTTCCTTCGCTGCGCTAATACAGACTTCTCTCAGCTCTAAATGCAAAGGCTTAATCCCAGAGTTACTGGCTTGTCAACAAAGTCTCCCAGAATACTGTCCATACCTTTGGCAGTCTGCAATTAGTGTAACAGAACAATGTAAACAGGGCTCTAACGTAAACATGACTGGCAGTGATACAATAGAGGGGTCAGGGGGAAGCTAATCCAGAAATTCAGTGTGCACCCCCTTAAGCAAGGAATTTGAGTGCGACTAAAAATAGAAGGTGAGACTATCTGACAGCTAAATTGGCAGTGGTAGCTTAGCATGGATTCGGTTACATTGCTCAGCGACCCTCAGTGAATTAAATAGATTGAAATGCTAATGATAGAGTGAATTCCCAGTACAGAGGTAGAATAAAGTAGTCAGATTAGGTTTCAGACAAGGTGAGTTCAATGGCAGCAAAGAGATCAGAGTTTGTTTAGATTGAAGTTCAAAAGTAATTTGTCTAGATCAGGGTACAGAGATGCTTCTTTAAAGCTTAGGGGCTCCCCAATGTTAAGTAACACGTCAAAAACAGTGTAGACCTGACAAGCTATTTCAGAGACTGTTATTTTATGTGATTTCTATCAACATTGGAACATTTTTCACTGGTCTCAATGCACTCCTAATGGCATCGTCGTTTATCTCCTAATTAATTAAATGCTACTCTGATGACAGATGTGTGACAGTTCACCTGGGCTGTCCCTCAGGCTGCACTTGTTTCCTCTCACTGGCTATTCCAACCAGAGTAGCGCTGCAGTGAAACCAGAACCGTGGCATTCATTCTCTTTGGGCTTTACAGGTGTTCACCATGACTTCACAGCTTCACAAGGACACAGAGGCTCACCCCCACTGCTCCTCCTAAAGCTCAGGAAGCAGAGAAGGGTCACAGGCTTGATCAAGTGTCATACCTGCCGTTGCACAGACCAAGCCCAGGCCAGCTGCTTAACAAAGTTTAAACCCCAGGCTAATGATAATGGAAAGTAATACTCACAAAGCACACACAAAAGTTAAGAACTGAACTTGAAACTCCACTCAGGGTTTACCTGTTCAAAACAACTCTGGAGGGCTCTCCAGAGCAGGTGTATTACTACATAAATTCCAGGATCAATTTAGCCTTAAACAACTGATCCATCCCTTCTCTTCCAAGGTCACAAGGCAAGTCAATGCCATTAGATTAAAACCAAACTTGATATAAGATGCACTACCCTCACAGTAAGGGCAATTAAAGGCCTTACTTGACAAGGTATTGGGCTCACCATCACTCAGAGCTTTAAAAATGGGATTAGGCATCTTTCTAAAGGATGTGTTTCAATTCACTACCCTTGTAATTCAGGATAGTTATTCTCGTAAGAAAGTGACATTGCAGCTTGTCATTCAACTATCAATCAGCAGTGTCATAATACTTCAGTGTCAGTTGTCTGCTTCCATTACAATAAATAAATAAGAATTACGTATTCTAGTCAAGAAAAAGCAGTGTAAGCCTGTGTAAGGTCAGGGGAGGCGTAACATGTCATGCCCATGGGAGTTGCTTTTGCTGTAGTGCTTATGAAGCCGAGAGCAGGAAATCCAAGCTCTCTGGCACCAGTGTTTCCAGTCTAAGCACCAGACCTCGCCATCTGGTCATTGGGTTAATTACTATATAGGAAAAACTACAAGAAAAAAACATCTTCCAGAGTGATCATTTGATTTAGGTTGCCCTGATGGAGGTCTGACACAAACAGGACCAGTTTTGAGATGGCAGCTGACTTCGCAGGAATCAGTCCCTCAGCCAGACAGGCTGCATTTTGAGCAGCCACTTCTCAGACACCGCATATGGGATGGGACTCACTTCTGCCTTCCTCTTCACTGAGGCCAGTTGTTGGCTTAGTCTCAGTATTACTACAGGAGGAGACTGTGTGGCCAGGATTTGGGAACTGTGTGAGACAGCTCTGATGACTGCCCAGGAGGCACCACCCTCAGCACCAGCAGTTAACAAGGTTTGGGACCAGTGAAAATCTCAGGAACTACAGTCCCTCAAGTACAGAGAAGCTGACAGCAGAGTCTCACCCCTTGTGCTTCCAGCCCAAAATGAGATGCAGCAAGTGGAAATAACTCTTGAGAAGCAGAGCCCTGATGTGCTTTCTCCATTCATAGTAACAGTCCACTTTATGCCAAGTGACTCATTACTGTGAGTGAAGGCAACGTGATTCAACCAGAAAAGCACATGTAATTTGCATAGATTACTTTCCCACTTGGTTTCCATGCTGTGAAGTAACAGGGACTGCCTTCAAGACCAAAAAAAAAAAAAAAAAAGATAGTCCCATGAGTAATTCTTTGCTTAAGTATTAAGATATAATAGATTGAAGAGACATTTGGATATGGCAGTCTAGAGGAAAAAAATCCAAACCAAGCATTGTGAAGGATGCCTTGGGTTCCATTTATTTCCAGTGTTGCGAAAGTGAACAGAAACCATTGTTCAGAGAATGCTTCAAACACACTTGCAAAGGAAGAAATAAATGTTTCTGTGAGCCCATGGAAGAAAGAAAGAGGGGGAAGACTCAGCCATGAGTTGGTTGGATTTCAAGATTTGCTTTTCTTCCCTGGCTGAGTGCATCTTGTGTTCATGTCAGTGGTGACACCACCCTTACCAGCCTCTGTGGAATGACCACTGCAGAGCTGGCGGCTCCCTCTGAAGAGGAGGTGGTCTCCTTCAGACTTGCACCTTGCTCTGGACACTGCAGCATTTCACAAGATGAAACTCAGACAGCTTTCAGCATTCATATATCCAACCCTCAACCTAAAACCAGGATGTGATTTCACTTCTAACTGCACTGAAAAGCAGTGGCTGCAGTGGGTACTTTGCACTTTCTTTTGCTGAAGCACTTGCTGGCAGAATCATGATAAGAATAAGCAACTGGTTCCAGTAAAGTCACAAGGGCAAACCCAAACTGCTTACTTTGTGCATAAATGGTTTAATGTGACAGGGCACGGGGAAAGCAGAAGATCTGTCAGAAAAAATAAACAGGAAAGAAAATATTACTTCAGAATAACTCATCCCAAGTAAATTGAGCTTTCTGAAGAAGCAGCTTGTAAACTATTGGGTTTCAAGAGTTGCATCCTGGCTCCAGGCAATGTATGATGCTCCACTTGACAAACAAACCAAGCTCAAGAAAAACAACTTTGCTAGATTAAGACAGCAAGGAGATATTGGGAAGAACTGAAGTGACACACGGCTCACCAGATACAGGGCTCATTTCACTGCAAGAGAGCAGTCAGGCTTCAGATGAGGCAGATAAACACACAGACCTAAAACCCACAAAACCTTTTCCCACACTTTGAACCAGCTGCAAAGGTCAATAACAGTATTTTCTAGGAAATGTGCAGAAGAAAATTGCACCTCCTTACAGCAGCACATTGAAGACATGCAAATCAACATGCAGCTATAAGCCTGGGGCATTACTCAGTTTTCTGTCCCCAGGCCTGCATTTCCTCTGCCTTGCATTTCTTTTACTTCCAGCTCAGTGGCTCAGAGGTGGTTATGTACCTGAAATTGTGCTGCTGAAAGAGGAGGTTCACCTCTGCTGACCTGAAGTACGGGAAATGTCACTGCAGAGATGGGTGAAATTACACCCTCTACAAGGCACTCCCTTAACATTCCAAGAACTTTATTTTGAACCTCATATAAGAAACCAGCTGGAAAATAAAGAGAAGACAAGTAATAGAAGGGCACTGCAAAAGTAAACAGAATTCAGCAATAACAGAACAAAAAATAAATTCCTGTAAAGACTCTGAAAATCAGCTTCACATTTTGATCTGGTCCATCTCAGCACGTCCCAGCATCTTTGGCCATGTTTACAAGTGGCAACAGCTGGAGAGCTCATCTCCAACTGAGATCCCCTTGGGCTGAGCTCCCTGAGGAAACAGCAACCAAAATGTGCTGGGTGAGAGTTTGCAAATGGGGAACCGAGGCACAGGAAGGTTAATAATAATGATACTTTGCATTTCTTTATTACTTTAAATGGTCCACACCCTTTACAGACGTTGACCCTCCCAATACCCTGGGGAGAGGTTACCGGCTATTATTACCCTGTTTTTTCACCTGTGGGGACAAAGAGGCTGAAATGTGCCATTCCTCAGGCCAAATAGCTGACAACTGATGAACATAGTTCTGTGTTACAAGTCCAGCTGAAGTGCTTCATGAAATATCATAGTAATTCTCCTTCTGACCAACCTTGTCTTATTGCTCCTCATACCTGCAGACATTTGGAGCACCCTTAGCTCCTTTGCAGGAACAGTTGGTTGGAGGCCAAGTGTAAGGTGCCCTCACCCCTTGAGGACATCCCTCTGCCCCAGCCCCACCTGCCACCAGCGTTCCAAGTGTGTGTCCTTGCTAGGCTCACTCCTCCTAAACATTACCACAACCACCAATTTTATTGCTCCAGTGCTTCCCATAACAATCTCCTCCCTTTCCCCTGCTTTTCCAGCTGAAGGAGGACCACACAGGGCTGGGAATGGGGCTGAGCAATGATTTCTAGGAGGATAAATGGAGAGAAGGGAAATAGCTACCAGGCAATGTTGACATAAGTCTGAGTGGAAATTAAACAGTTTCTCACCAGCAGAGTAAGCTTCTGGAACAGGCCTGGGAGAGCAGTAGTGGGGAGTAAATATCAAGGACTAAAAAAACCTTCAGCCAACCTATGGAGTTTTAAGATGGAGCTTGTTCAGTCTATAGGGATGGGCCTCACAGAATAACCTGCTGATGGAGTTCAGCCTGGAACTCCCTGTGAGTTCCTTGAAAGTCCTGAGCTGTGCAGCTCACAGCCACCAAGGGCCATTTCTGTAAAACCTTGGCTGCCAAACAAGCAAATGAAGTGGTCATCAAGAAAATTGCATTGCAGCACTCAGCACCAGCTCTGTTCCTGGCACTTTGGGAATCTGTGTCTTTATGTCCTGAAGGAGTGCCCCCATCACTCCTGTGGCAGGGGCTGCTCGAGTCCCACCCTAATGAGGTCCTGGGGTGCTTTGCCATAGGGCTGGTGGTCCCTGACCCCAGTGGCACTCACTCTGCCTCCCTCTGTCACACCCAGCTGCTCCGATTCATTTCTCTCTGCTCCAAAATAAATTTACAGCCAGGGTTTCCTGTGGCCAGCATGTGCTGGGGACATGGATCACGGGCCCCTTTGGTCAAGCTTGAAGAGAAGGCTGTAACAACAGTAAGGGGAGTTGGTGTGATTTCGGAAATTGCTGGGAACTTACATTCAAGAAGGCAGCCCCTCCACTCCCCTCCTTGCTTTCCCAGGGTGCAGACTGCCCTCGTCCCCCCCAAAATCAGCCATGCAGTGGGCACACTTCCAGCCAGAGGGGATGAAAGGGACGGGTTAGAGGCCAAGTCCTCCCGCCTGACCCAGGGGGTGTCAGAGGCAGCTAAAACCCATCCATCAAGTGTAAGTGCTTGGTTATCACAGAGGGAGTGCTCCAGGCTTTGTCTCCATGGGAAGATTGTACTGGTATCGTTCAGGTTATGAACACAAATTGCTGTGATCCCTTGGGGCCCTTCTTCGCTAGAAAAATGTGAGTCCTTAATGCTCATTAATTAACTCGAAGTAGGCTTTGCGGGAAATGTGCAGTTTTCACATGAATCAGGAGGTTATATTAAAGACCAGCTCTGCATATTTTATTGCTGTATGATTCAGCAAAACTCGAGCATGCACTTAAGTTTAAACATCTGCTTAGAGCTCAGCGAAGTCAAGGGAGGGCTGCTAAAACACTTCAGTGAATTGGAGCTTATTTAGACTGGCTGTGATTAGACTGGGTGTGATTTAGGAATCAGCAATCAAAAATTTCCAATACTTTACCTTGTACTGTAGTACCTGAACATGTCCTTCTTTCCATTTGGCTGGAAAACTGCTAGCACTATGAGAATAGATAAGACTCAAGAGTTTAGGAGATTCAAGCTTGGCTTTGCAGCCATGGCACAGAGGTGGTGTTTCTCTGAAGGACTAAATCACCCCAGTGCAATAAGGACCAATAAGTGCAATAAGGACTCTGGTTTTCTGCTTTCCTGCAGGCTGTTGCACTACAGACTGAACTGCTTTGTGCCAAGAGGCTTTAAGGCACTGCCCAGATATGCTGAAGAGCTTTTAAAACTGCTGTGTGCGTTTGGAAGGCACTCACAGCCCTGGGATGATGAGGTAGTGCTGTTAAGCTGAGGAGATCAGCTCCTGCTCAGCTGTGCTTTTCTGCCTGGATAGCAGCAGGCATAAAGCACGTGCTGCCACAAGAAGGCAGTTCCTGAAGCTCTCTTCTCCTACCATAAGACAACGATATAAGAGGGTCCCAGAATCAGTAAAAACACCATCCTTCAAGCTGGGGCAAATGCAAGACGCAGGCTGTTCCCCACTCAGCTTTTCAAAGGGCTGCCTTCCTGCATCCGTGCAGTATCAGCCACCAAAGCCTAATGATTGCTCTTTAACCTTAAACTATGACAGCCCCGTGCTGCACTTCTGTGATCCTGTAATCATATCTTCCTACAGACGCCCTTCTCGTGCAGCTTAAATATTTTACAAATACATGTCTAAGTACAAATCTACCACATTAACTCTTGTATAGAGGGTACTTATTTTCAGCTCTGTGGCTGGGATCCCTATAAGTGTAATTTACCATGCAGCATGACAGAGCTGGGCTAGAAGGCACAGCTTTTACTAGCTAAAATACAATAAAATATGCTACACTGTGTTTCACAGATGAATCACTTCTAAACCATGCCTTTAAGTATTGTCTGTCACTGCGGTTCCTTATTGTAATACTTTGTGAGAGCTAAGAGAAGGGGAGAGAAATTGCCCTTTAAATCTCTACAAAGCCTATCATCCAGAAGAAATTAGGGACATTTGTTCTTGGAGTCAGGTGGGTTATATAAGAGAAAGCTATACAAAACAGGTATTATATGAGTGGAGGTGAGGCAAATGTGTTTTCACTTATTTATATTATATTATGTTTTATTCTAAGAACATTCAAGGACCAGCTCACAAACAAAACAACACCCAAACTCTGTAAAGAGCAGCTGTAGTCCAAAGGGTGCAGACAACTGTTTCCTCTCAGCCCAAGCTGCCAGGCCACCAGCACTGAGACCCCAGGAGAGCAGAATTTCCTGATGCCTGCTCTGAATTAGCTCCCAAGAGGAGAGTCAGCAGCGTGTGGACAAAGCAGAGGAGCAGGTCAGGCAAATCATCAGCAGACAAGAAGGTATTTCCATATGCAGTCAGTGCCAAATGGTCTTTGCAGCCCTTGCTCCTGAGGACAGCACTGGAAGTACTGGCACGAGCCCCCAGCAGTCACAGAAAACCTGAGGAGCAGACAGCTCTTTGGGAAATGGCCATACAAAACCCATGCCAAAGATCTTTGAACACTTCCCAATGTCTAAAATCACACTGAAGTATGAAAGACCCAAAGTTACAGGGAGAGAGCAGTAATGATCTCCAGTGGGATGTCGAGAGTCTGGCCAAAATCTTTATATAATTTATGTGATTGGAAGGCACACACTTCATTCCTGCTACTAAATACATCCCCACTCACCAGATTCCCAGATTCTCCCCACATTCCCTGGCTTGCCTGCAAGGGCCCTGGAGCCAAGTGTCAGGTTATCCCCTGGGCTGCTGGGCCCTTCACAGACCCAGAAGTTTTTCTGTAGATTGCAGCAGGTTGTTTCTAAGCCAGCCTCCCAATGGACCCTCCTCTCTGTTCTTTAGAGCTACCTCTGAAATAATCCAGTAAAGACAAAGCTGGAGCAAGAGGGCTGTCACAGCTGGTGGCCATAGCTGCAGGTTTGGGCCAGAACACATTGTTCTTCCTACTGCAGATGCTTTCTGTTAATAAGACACTTACTACAGAGATATTTTCTTCTTTGGGGATCTACAACACAAACCAAAACCAAGGTCAAAGAAAAAGTCCATTTTTTCATTTACCATTTTGGCAGGATAAACAAGAAACGCTTCAGTCCCATCTGACATGAATTAATAATGCTCCTGTTATTCACTGCCTGTCAAAAGTTTCATCAAGACACAAGCTCAGGTTTTGAAAGATATCCAAAGGTGATTAAAATGCTGCATGATGGAAGAACACTTGACCTTGAGGGCAGAGCAGCTCGGCAGCAGTGCAGGAGCTGTGCATGGCTGGTGCAGGGGGGTGCACACACACAAACAGCCTGATCTCTGCAGGGACTGTCACTGAGCTGCCAGCACTGGGATGCGTGTCAGAGCTCCCTGTCCCATGTGCACTGAGGATACAACACAGTGTGGCACTCCAGAAGGTTTCTCCCCCTCCAATATAGTGCAGAGAAGCCTCCTCTCCTGCAGCTCTGAAATCACGTGCAGCAAACATTTCACGCTGAACCCCAGCACCCAGCTTCAAAGATGAAGACCCTCTGGATTGTGTCCCACTGCCTTTTGATCACACAGAGCTGAAAATAATGTAACCAGAGGAAACAAAATGAGTACCAGCTCAGAGACAGTTCTCTTGGCCAACTTCAAGGAAAAGTGAGATTTGGGGTTGTTGGAGATCCCTGTCATGCCCAGTGCTGGTCCCAGGCTTGCACGCAGCTCTGGGTAGCTTGGTGCAGCTTCCCCGTTTGCTCCACCCACGGGGTTTGGTTTTCTGGCTCGGCTGCACAGCTGAGTGTGTCTCAGTACCAAAAACCAGCATTAAGTTAGTTGGACTAGTGCCTTCCTGTACATTTTGTAAACAGTTTGAGACCACGGGGTTTCACTATGTCTCATGGCTTCTGCAGAAGGAGGGTGAGTCAGAACTGGCCAGTGAAGAAAGCTGTTGTGTCTGGGACCCCGCTCCACCAGTTTCAGAAGCTGGAAGGTGCACACTGTGCTTTGCATGTATGTTTAGTTCACTTTCTTCAGCTGCCCTAGTGGTCTGGGAAGGGGAATCATGGGGAAGGGAGAATTCTTCCTTTTCTTTTTTGACAAAACCAGAAAAACCCCAAAACCCTCAGAAGTATCAGTTTTATGCAAGAACCTTCACAAAGATCCCCCAAGCATTTGCATCCAGAATAGCTCTGTCTCCTGGAGGCACTGACACCTGCTCATATCAATTTCCACTGAGCATCACCAAGTACCACCTCACCCTGTGGTCCCTGCAGTCACAAAGCTCAGACCAGGGCAGGACAGAGCTGATGGATTTTCCAGCCCCTCACTGCCTCTATCCCACCATGCAATACACAACAAGGCTGTGTTGTGAATTTGAAGGCATGCAAATCTCTGCCTATAAACCTGGCTCTGCTCAGCTGCTCTTTCAGCCCCAGAGATTTATGTATCCCCTCCCTTTTAAGTAAACTCTTTTTCAAGAGCATGACTGTAAAGGTAAGTTCAGGCAGAGACCTGTGTAAATTATATGGTTTGAGCTCCCCAGGGATCAGCGTGGTTTCTGCAGTCTCTCCACTGCTTGGGCTCCCCCGTATGCTCCATAATCATTTCCAAGTTCCTTCATGCTCCCTGACTCAGGGCTGTAACTCACACTGTCACCCTCTGTGCCTGAGAGGCCCCACTGCAGCTCTCAGCTTGCCTGGGGACCAGCCCCAGGCAGTTCCATGCTCCTGGCTGGGAGGGAGGAGGTGCTGGTGGCCTGGAGCAGTGATGCCCTCCCAGCTGCTGAGCTGGTACTGGGAAATACGCCCTGGTTCAGATGGGGACAGTGGGCTGTCAGCTGAGGAGACGTGGGTGTTTTTAAAGATCATCTATTTCACATCTACATTGTCAAACTGAGTAAAAGTTGCCCTTGCAGCTAATGACTTCTATAAAGATCAGAAATGGATGTTGCTTATTGCCCATTGATTTCCTGGATGAGGAACCGTACACATGGCACAGAGCGGAGCGTTTGCACTACAAACACTTGTATAATTATGGGAGAAGTACACATTAATGAGGGGCTGACTATATTTTCCTTAAGTGGAAAGTGTATTTAAAAGGAGAAGGCTCCTAGAGCTTTTGAAGTCAGAAGTTGTTAAACAGTCAGCAGCTGGAAATTTAAAATTCCTTCACATCAAGGCTCTGTGATCAATAGGGATTAAGTCAGACAGGACCTTTCAAAGCTTCTAGCCTTATTAACAAATAGGTATCTGAAACACAGAGGCACTGCTGGAGGCATCTGTGGGACCTTGGTGCCAGGAGAGAGGCAAGGAGAGAGAGGCTGAGGCAGGAACACAAACATTGTACCCGGCAGACTCACCTACAGCCACAGCAAAAAAACCTGGGTGCTCAGTTCCCTTCTTTTGGTGCTGCCTGACTGTCTCCTGATCACATTCCCGTCTGAAGAGGAGGTTTTCTGCCCAGTTTCCAGATGCCCTACTCCTAGGTGTGCCATCACAGCGCTCGTTTCCCACCAGGAGCTCTCTGTTGCAGCTCAGACCATCGAGGTACAACCAGCTCTGGGAGCAAAGACCCACCTGTGGGCAGGGAAGGTGGGAACAGCTGCTTTGCATTTGCTCCGTTTGCAAGGTTTAATGTCCCTGGTTTTATTCTGATAAAACCTGATCCAATTGCTTGTTTGGGTTTTTTTCTTTAAGCTTAAAGCTTCTCAATCTTCTTTGGGGACCAAAGCTTTGTCTGAGTCAGGATGTCGTCACAGGGGATTCTGTAGGCGCTTCCAGGGCCTTTCTTGGAACTTGTTTCTGCTGCTACTTAAAGCCCCACGGCCTTTGAGTTATAGGTGAAGCAAGATTCCCTCTCTACCCGTTCACATCACAAAGCAAGTGGACTGATTTGTAAAAAGATCAGCATGAAGGTCAGCAGCTCACATCTCTGCACCTCTGGACCTATCTGAGTACTGTCTGGGGACTGCTGTTGTGAAGTGCCTGGTTAAGGGATTACAGCAGTCTTCACTTTCTCCTGTCACCTGAGAAGCACTAAAAAATGGAGAACAATTGATCTGAATATCACTTTACCTTTTTCTATTTCTTTCTTTTTTCTTTTTTTTATCAAGGAAGGAAAGAATAAATTAAGATTCTTTCCCTTTCCTGACAGTTTTCCACTCAGTATGGACTGAAAAAGCATTAGGTCCTGGGCCCATAGAGGAGACATCCAGGCAGCAATTCTATAAAAGAGGAGCAAAGATTAAGAGCTTTGCTCTGATCAGATCCAGAAATCAATTTCTTCTTCTTGTAGGATTTTTTTTATATACCAATTTTGCAGTTTTACTAGAGTTATAAATATGATGTCTTTTGAAGAAGAAAATAGATTCCTGCAAAATTAAGAAATCCAGTCCCTTTCTTTTCTTTGTATCTAACAGGTGCAAGCTACCAAAAGAGATTTCCTTCTCAGCAGCCGCTGTACCCGAACACTGCGGTTTCATTTACAATATTTCCTGCATGAATGAGCTTAGCCCTGTCGTTGCCACGTCTTTGGATTTATGATGCGGTCAACAGTTTGTTATTTTCTTCTCTGCCTTCCAATTGCCTTTGTCTCGCTCGGGTGACAGGGGAGGCCAAGGTGAGTGGTGTGGCCACTGGAGACTGCTGTGCATCTTCCCCGAGTGGCGGTGGCAGCTCGGGGGATGTGTCTCAGCCAGAGGATCGCTGAGACGAGCACAGCTCAGAGCCCCAGCCCGCTGTCCTCGGCACAACATCACCGCATCGACGAGCGGAGAAAAATGTTTTATGTTGCTGTGAAAGGAAGCGACACGGCTGGAGATTTAATCATTTCGGATTCATCTTGGCATGACACCACCGGCGCGTACAAATGGAGCGTTTAATGTTTAATGCGCCGCTTGGGCTGACTCTGAGCTCTGAGCTCTGACCTCCTCCTTGGGCACTGCCGACGCCGCCTCGCTGCCCGTGGCATCGCCGCTCACGGCGTTTGAAGTGGGTGAAAACCTCCGAGCCTGACACAGCAGCCTGCCCGCCGAGGGCTTGGCACCCAGAGAGGGGCTGGGACCTGCCTGGCACCGGTGGGCAGAGTTATATATTTTTTTTTGGAGAGCTCCGCTGGTGGCTGCTTGGCGTGGCAGCACGTGGCTGTGGTGCACAGCGTGACGCTCCAGGATGTGACTTCACTGACCACGCCGGGCTGTGCCTGTTAAATAACGTCACAAGTTCAGAAAGGACATCCCTCTGATAGCATGGCACCTGTTCTGGGGAAACACAACCATCTGGAAAATGAGGTAACACCAGATACACGAGCCTCGTCTTCCCACACTTCACTCCGGGCCAGCTTTCTGCAGCTGGAGACCACAGCAAGGGGAGACTGCAAGTCCTGCATCCCTCTCAAAGCAACAGGAGACCTGGATCTCTGCCTCACGTTATGCAAAAGTAGAATGAGTACTAGCATATTATGGAAATTGCATCAAATGGGGAAATGCCTTTTTTGTGCATATATTTTTTTTCCATTCCTCTCCCCAGCCCAGCAAAATGACAGACTCCTACAACTCGCAAGCTTCCTGAGGATGCCTTTATCAGCCAAAACAGGGATTGTTTGTAACATTCCTCTCTTTCCCTCTGCCACATCACTTTTATTGGCTGGCTCAGCTTCCGCTGCCATGTGCTGCTCACACCTCCAGCAGAGGAAATGAGCAGCACACACGGGCTAGGCAGGAGAACAACATTAGAGCAAGAACTGGGAACCATTTAATGCAAATTACCCTGGGATCAGACTGAGCCTGGCTCAATGCTCCCCCATCTAATATCGGTTTTGTTTTTAAGAAGTATCGAAATGCTGGGAGCAAATTTCAAGTGTTGTTTGCACTTGGCCCCAGTGTGGGTCAGACAATACAAAGCAAACTCCCACACGCTCTGCCCCAAGGAGGCTGCGCTCTGATTTCCTCCTGCCCTGAGAGGTAGGTATCGTTTGTTACTCATGCATTTCAAATGCCAAATGTGGCAGGATTTGTTCTAATCAAACTCAGCAGTACTGCTGAGAAAGCAGCTCTGAATCTGAGATATGTTCTTTTCTTTGAACATTTCCTCTCCGTTGCTAAACCTGACAAGCACTTTCAGCATCTGGCAGGTTTCTTGGTTGGGTTTCCTGGGACTAGACCTCAGGAAACCACATAGTTCATCTCCTTCTCCAGGGAAAGTCTGGGCAACAAAGTCATCCCTGACAAATGTTCGCTTTTTTAAAAAACCTTCCCAAGATGGAGGGTTTGTAGCCTCCTCAGGTGAGCAATTTGAGTGTTTCACAATTGCAGAAAATACATGACACCTTGGGAAAATCTACATAATATTACCTCAATCCCATTCCACCATCTGCTTTGGTTTTAGTAATGACATCTCTTAGCATCAGGGAAAATCTCTAACTCGGTGTTTGCAGGACAATAGCACACACAGGGATCATTGCAGGGAGAAAGCTTCCAGGAACAAGTGGATTTAAAGAGATTTGCCGAGCTTTAGTTGTGAGGTTAACTCTGGATATGAGAAGAAAACACAGAGGGACTGTCAGGTATCAGAGGAGCTGAGTTAGACAAGGAGGCGTGGGATGGTGTAAGAGCAGAGATGTTCTATCCTCACAGCCATCATTATCCAGTGGGAGGAATGCCCTTACACTGGGCAGTGCTGCAGTCAGATGCCAGCCTGTCTGGTCACAGTGCCAGGACAGCCCTTTACACACAGTGGTGTCACAGGTGCCAGCCTTCTGGGAACCAGACAGGACCTGGCCGCTCACCAGGGCACTGAACACCATCACAGGAACGCCAGGGACTCTCGTTCATGACTGCGATGGTCTGATCTTGAACCTCTGCGGTGGAAGGGAAAGCACCTCTGAGTCATCCCCGCTCTGTTTACTGTCAGCAGCGAGTGCTGAGCAGGGAGCAGCCTCCCGGGGCGCCTCCTGCCACAGAGCCACCTTCAGATGGCCCACGCTCTGCTGAGCAAACAGAAAGGCTACTGCAGCCAGGAATTTCCTAGTGGGAAACGGTTCAGGGCGGAGTGAGTCTTGCTGTGGTTTCATTTTGCGTGTTCCATCGGCTTTCATCTCCAGCAAGTGCTCCTGCGTGCCCACTTCTCAGGAATTTGTGTGTTTTGGTACATAATTTACCTTCCCTGGCAGGCACATGAGCTGGGTTCCCCTCTCAAGCACCTGATCAACCCCTGGTGCCCTTCATTCCACAGCTCCCAGTCCCAGCTGCTTCCCAAAGTGCTGGTTGCTGCCCCACAGCCTCCTCATTGCTCAGGTCCCAGGGGAGAGGACAAATTCTTCTCTCCTCACACACATTCACAGCACCCCTGGTCTGGCCCTACATCCCTCAGCCCCCATCAGCTCTGGATGCCGAATCTCACCCGGGTCAAAGCCACACCTGGGGATCCAGGGCTCGATCCCAGCTAAGAAAAGAAAAGGAAAGTCTCAGCAACACTGAGGCAAGAGGCAGCAGGCACATCGTGTCCTATTCACACTCACACAAGGGTGCAGCTTGCCAGCATTTGAAAGTGTTCCCATGTTCTAATATATTTTTTAAAATATGCTTTTCTAAAAGTCCTCTCACACAGAGAGGATTTTTTAATAAAATAGTATTTGACGAAAGAATAAAGCTGGGATTTTGTTGAGGCCAGAGGGCCTAGATAACACTACTGAGTAATGAAACAGTGCTCAGCTAACCTAATGGGCTTATCTGGATGGTCTGTGGGTTTCCCTTTGTCTCCAAGCCAAAACTTGAGAAAACACCTGCAGCAAAAATCTTATCTGCACTCTTCAGTTTTCTTCCCTCCTTCATCTCCTGCACTGCGTGTTATAAATAGTTTCTTTCCCTCCTCCCACTATCCCATTTATCAGCACAGCCCTGGTTTTGTTAAAATAATGCTACATCTAGAGCTAGGCTCCAAGCATATTTGGAAGGATTTGTAAGTATTATACATTTCTTTTGTTCGGCAAACAGAAATAAAATGGGAATAAATCTGTGAAGGAGCTTGAGGCTGATACCCTGACCCCCCAGCTGAGATGGTGCACCAACACCATCAGTTCTGGTAGTTCATCTCAGCAGGGGTGGCTGTTGTGAGTCCCTCTCAGGTGGCAGTGCCCACCCAGAGCAGATACAACACGGATGGAAAAAGGCAACAGTCAAAGCCCAGGAGGGGACTCTGCCAGCTTACCAGAAGTTTAAGGAAATTGTGAGTAAATCAGAGCAGGTTGTGCTGGCCTGGAGAACACAAGGGCATCCGAGATGTTTGCAGGTGGCTCGTGTGGAAGGACTGAACAGGGCACGTACCTGACTGCAGGGAAAGCAGATCCCCAACACTTCAGTGCAGTGGGAAAGGAGGGATTCATGAGAGGATAAAGCAGAGCTCCAGGCCCAGACACAGGTGTGGAACAAAGGTCACTCCAGTCTGATGACCCTGAGAAAGGAGAAACAGGTACTTGGGGCTTGTCCTGAAGCAGATACTACAAGAATAAAATGGCATCTCAGCCTCGGGTGAAGTTATATAGGGAAGAGCAAGAAGAGGAGGACAGAGGATGTCAGGAAGATGTGCAAAGAGAAGAGCAGCTGACTGTGCATACCCAGAAATGTATCTGAGCTGGGATGCATCTCATTGTACTTTAGAGGCATCTCTGTCCCCCCTCATGGTGACTCTGGGCTCCCTTTATAGTCAGAGCAGAGAAAAGGGCCCGTTTACAGAATGATTCATCTGACCTATTTTAGACATTTACTCTAGCATACCATGACTCATGTCCTTGGGGTGCCCATTTCTTTCCTATAAACAAGAGTCTAGACAAGTAACTCAGATGTAGACATTCACAATTAGATGTCTACGTTTGGACAGATGAATTCTGCCTCTAATGTTCAACCAGAAATCAGCCTACAAGCTCTGCCAAAGACAGCTCTGGTTGATAGCCACGATAGGGAAGAGAAACAGGGTCATTCATTCTTTTTGATGGTGCGTAGCTCCCTGCACGAAACGCTCAAAGCACTTGCTGAAAGATTAACCATCCTGTGAATGGCTGTGATAGCACTCCTGGAGCAGCAGCAGGGACCAGGAGAAGCAGATTCATTATTGCAGTTATTTTTCTAACCTGCCCCTACATCTAATTAACTGGTGTCAGATCCTTTTTCAATCAAAGTCATTTGGCAAAAGGAAACACAAATCAAAGGAGTTTGGCGTGCCACCTCCTTTCAGGGTGGGTTGGTGGTGGTACAGACGTGCATCTCACCACAGGCTTCCACTGTCCCAGACCTGAGAGGCCACAAGAAAAGCTGGTGGCAAATCTTTTGCTAATCCCAAGGGTCCTTCCTGCTGTCAGCAGAGTTAATGCTGTGCTTTCCAACAAGGGGCTCCCAGAAGCTCCTCAGGGTTGGGGGTAGCTGGCAGGATCTTGTGATGCTTTAGGAACCAATAATCTGGACAAGTCAGGCCAGACCACTGGGAAGACTTCTTGTTTTGACAGTTTTAAAGTGTTTCTCTTTTCAGCCTGTCAGTCTAATTTCCTATGGCTCTTACATTCACACTGGCTGTGTCTCCCTCAACTACTTTGAACTCATTGAGCAATTTCAGCCGAATTTGACAGAGATAACAGCCTCAGAGACAATTCAGTTCCTCAAAGGTTGGCAAAAATAAACATCCACGTAAAGGAGAGAGATGATATGAGTAACCTCAACTGAACAAAAGGCTGCAACGTGAGCTCAGCCTTGAGAATCAGCACTAGAGATTCCTCAAGGGAAAGAGTCTTTGCAGATCACTCAGACCCCAGCCCTGGGGACAGTTTTCCTGACCTCCTCAGCAATCCAGACACACCACCCCAGAGCAAACCTGTTTCACCCAGCAGCCACAGAGCAGCAGGGTTATTCTCCAAGCAGTTTTGGTAACAACAGTTGAAGTTTCAGCACACAAAGTCACCTCAAATTTGAAAAAGCAGCTCTGTTTTAATGTTGCAACTGCAATTTCAAATGTGTAACATCAGGATACTTATTCTCACAGAGCTGAGATTTGGAAGGGAAAGGTAAGCATTTTCTGATTTAGGGAGTGTGACAGGAAGGTTCCCCAGCAGCTCCTGCCATCACATCCCTCAGGGCAACACTTCCTGGGCAGCATTTCCCAGGGAAGCACCCTCCTGCCGAGCCTGGGCAGGGAGCACAACACAGCTCTCACTGCTGGCACCAGCCAGCCCATGTCCCTGCCCTGGGTGGGCATCCAGGGGCTGCTGGCTCTCCTTCCCACACCTGCTGAGCTGGGCAAGCTGGGGGGCTGTCACCTGGTTCCTTGTGCCACCAAGCTTCAGCTCTGCTTTGGGTCCCTCAAAGCTCCCTGGGGGCTCTGCCAACAACTTGCAGTGGCTGGAGGAGATGCCCTAGCTCATGAGAGGCTCCAGGGAACCCTCTTGCTTCCCTCCGGTAAGGGATGAGTGGATGGGAGGCTGCTGGCACCACATCCACAAGCTCAGGCAGGGGCCAGGGAGTCGTGCAGAGAGAGGCTGGAAGGGGGGACACAGCTCTGAGGGTGGCACCACGGGAGCCAGGCTAATTGGGCTCATGGGGTTGCCATGGCTGTAGATGAAAAGGAGAAGTTCTGTGTCAGCGGGAACTTCGCACACTCTGGGCCAAGCTCTCCGTGGCTCACTCCCCAGGCAGAGCCAGGTGCCTGGCTGTAAGAGCAGCCCTGCTCCCAGAGCCCCAGCATGCAGGGAATCAGCCCTGAGTTCCAGCTGGGTGCTGCTCAGGCAGGGTGGCTGGGTGCCATTCCCTCTGGCCTGTAGCAAAAGGGCAGCTGAAGAGTGAGTGAGAAACAAATCCATTCCACAGCTCCAAACAGAGCCATGGGCACTGCCAAGGCAAGGCTGGGGGACAGCAGAAAGCTCAGCTCTGTGTGTTCCCTGCCTGGCCAAGGGGTGGGAGCAGCCCCACAGCAGGCCAGTGCCAGGATTTCACTGTGGGCAAACAGGGGATTTTCAGCCCGTACAAACCCTCACAGCTTCTGGGCGCTGCGGAGGCACGAGCTGTGGGAATGAGGACTGAGACGGAGGAAATCTGCAGCACCATCTGATTTCTGCTGCCACCTCCCAACCCTCCCTTTCCCTTCCCACACCACCCGAGCTGCAGCACCTGCAGCAGCCCCAGGACAGCTCTGCTGCCCCAGAGGAAGCAGTGGCTATAAATGGCAAACACAGGGTTCTGTCTTCCTCGGTGGCTGCCCTTGTGGTGCAACAATCCAGCCCTGCGCAGCCAGTGCCTGGAAAATTCCTCCAGGCTGCCCCTCTGGTGACCCCCAAGTGATGAGATTTTATTCCCTGTCTGACTTTATCACTCCCACAAGTGGCAGAAGCCAGAAAGGACCAGAAATGCATGCTTGCACTGGGCTGCCACAATTTTAGCAAAAAACAAAACGGCATCAGAAGTAGAGGGCTGACTCCAAGGGAAGAAGCACATAAAAAGTTCCAGACATCCTGAAGTGCTCAGACAACTAAGGCAGGCTGTCGGCCACCCTGAGAAAACACAGATAAGCCAGAAACCCCCATTTCTCACTTGCCAGAGCTCTGTGAGCTGGAGGAGAACTCAGGCACTCCACAGCCAGAGCTGCCTGCTTGCCAGCAGCTCCTCACCAGTGACGGGGAGCAGCAGCAGGAGGGGAGATGCTCCTTCAAGGCACCACCAAGATCATTTAGACACACACCAATCACACAGACACCAACTTATTTCCAATACATCTGTTTCCCCCCCAGCACAGCTTCTCCTGCAGTTCAAGCAGCACGAGTGGTGCATCTCGCTGCCTCATTTATTTTAAATGAGATTTATGTCGGTGTTACTGAAACAAAGCTGTCTCCCTTTCACAGCCGTGACGTTAATGGACAGAACCAAAATCCCAGTCCAGGCTCTCTCACCAGCTCTGCAGCAACGCTGTTCCAGCCAGAGTGACAGGGGGATCTGTGATCACACCTCATCCAGCTGAGCTCTTTCGGGTGGGTCCTTCAGGCCAGCACTGCCCAGTGCCCTCTGTTCCTGGGCAGCATCACCATCTCCGATGACACAGCGGCGCTGCAAAGCATCCTCTGAAAGCCAGGGGAGAAGGGATCTTTGTCCAGCCAGGGAAGAACCTGGCAGTGGGGTGCAGAGCTGAGACCATGTGCGTGTGGGAGAGACTCTGCGTCTGCAGCAGTGGCTTTTAATGGTTCCTTCCTCACTGCTCTGCTGATTGATGGCTTACCAGGAGCTGTTAACGCAGCAATATCCCAGCCCTATTTACAGACATCTCTGCACATTTACTTTGTCACAAGTAAACTCTGCACACGGCAATAAAGCTTAAGGTAATGACTTCTTCAGCACAAAGCCAGCAATTTCCTGTCAGCTTGGTTTACAAATGGCCAACTCTGGGCTTAATTTTCAGCCGTGGCTCCAAAGATGGCTATGCAAAGTGGGGGTGAGGGGAGGGAGAAACTCCAGGCTGTGCCACTCTGAGCCGTGGCAACCCCGCTTTGAAGGATGAGCAGGGTGAGGCAAATCCACCCCATGTTCACCCACGGTCACTGTTCTGCTCTTTTTCCACCAGCAGGAAAGCCAGGGAATGGCAGCCCCAAGCCCCAGGTGAACTGCCCCATGTTAATGTGGTTATGTCCCATTCTCAAAGCTGATGTTGCTCTGTCACAGCTGCCATGGCACAAGGGGAGACCACAATGGGTTTGCTCTCCAGAGGCCTTTCTGAGGGAGATGCAGGCATCTCATCCCACTTCCTGCAGCATCCTGCAGCAGTCTCAGTGTGACCTGGGCGGGAATTGTGACCCCACTCCCTCTACCATGCACAGCATTACCAGAAACAGAGCAGATCACCAGCCTGGACAGGCCTGGGAGTGCCTGCATGGCCTTCAATGCCTTTCTCTGGAGCACAGGGAAACAGGGCAGGGAGGCCACAGACCAGGGACCTGGGCTGCAGATAACCTCCACACAACTCACTCCAGGCTCCCCGCTGCCAGCATCAGGGAAAACAAAGTGGGTATTGCTGCTCTCTCCTGCAGCATCAACCTTCACGTGCTGAAACTGTGCTAAACATCTCCAGCGTCCTGCTATAATTAGTGCAGAGAGAGGATGTCTGAGAAGAGGAGTCTATTTTAGGTGTCATGAGTCACCTTCCAGAGATGTGGATCTTTTTTTTTTTGCACTGACCATACAGAAAGATCTGAAAGTAGATACTTAAAATAGACGGTATAAATATGCATTGAAAGCTTGGAGCATCCTGCCCTTTAACTGGGTTATGATGTTCCTCCTTAGCAAAGGGTGTGAAAACACTTTGTCACACTGAAATCTAAGCTGCTGCACCTAGGAGGGCTGTCAGCAGCCAGCTCAGGTGCAGAGGGGACAAGATGATGCTGGTGGAGTTTTTCCAAACCATCCTGATCCAGCATCCTCATCCCACTGGAAAACAGCAAACTGCTTTGCAGCACAGACCCTGAACTGAGAGAGAACGGCTTTGGCATTGTTGAAAAGGAGGGAAAGTTAATATATTTCCATCCGTGAAAAAAGGGTCAAACGATCAAGAGCTCTTGTTGGCTCAGTCTCCAGAAGGCAGGTCTATATGTAATGTTTTCATTTTAAGCTGTGGCTAAAAGGTGAAGAAAATAAAGATGGGAAAAGGCATCCTCTTGATGCATTAGGGGAATGGCTGCAGTGAAGCCTCAGAGGTTTTCCACACTGCAGCCCAAGGTTTGGGGGCTTCCCATTTTCCTCTCATCTTCCTAGTTTTTCTGATTTTTCCCACTTAATGTTCCTCTACCCTTTCACAGCAATTTCAGATGCAAAAATTGTGTTGCTCAAAGGAAACCCTTGTGTTTGCAAGAGTCCAGTCTTTAACATTTTTGCTTGTTCTTATTGAGCTCTCACTCCCATTGTTTCATTTCTACCTCGAAACCCCTCAGTCTCCTGTTTCCACTATGAGCTGTTGCAATTGTTCCTTTTTTCTGCCCATTCCAATTCATCCTCCTTTAAAGTTCCTCCTTTACCCTCCTGGCTTCCATGAAGATTCCCTCAACCCCTTCTGTAAATACTTCAAAGCTTTAGAGAATGAACTGTGCTTCAGCTCTGCATCCTCTTAAACAGCTCGCTGAATATGCTTCTTGTTATTTTTAAGAATCTGTTAGAATTAAACCCCAGTAAGAAATCTGCCACCATTATGGGGGAGAGCACATTAATCAAAGACACAAGCTTCTCCCCAGCTGCCTGGGCAGGGCCCAGCCTGGGATTGATAAATTGCACCTGGAGGTAACTAATAAATCTGAGAAGTCATTTGCTTTTTATGAACAGGAGCGGCGGGAGATCCAGCTGCCAGAGGAATTCGGGTGGAAGGAGAGCAGTGCCTGGAGCCCCCAACACGTTCCTCTTCCCATTCCCCTGCTCAGTTACACCTGATGTCCACCTCCTGCCCCACTGCCAAGCACAGCGGGTCCTGCCATGCTTGGATGGGGAATATTTAAATGAATCTTTTCATTTAAGTATTTCTTTTTGGGCTTTTCCGAGGCACATCATGGCAGGAGTGCAGCCAGAACCTCCATCTGTGGGCACGGGACCACCGTGGCACAGCCAGGCACAGCATCACCCACTCTGGCAGGGAGAGGAGGGGAGGATGCACTGGACTAAAGCTCTGCCCGGGACACAGCAGTGCTGGCTCCTGCCAGGGGCTGTGAGAGCTGGAGACACTTCCTCCATCCACGCCTGCCTGTGCTGGAGGAGGGATTTTGCTGTCCTTGATGCCTGAGGGTGGCCACCTAAAACACAGAGATTAGATAGGAGTAAGGGAATAAAGGTAGGGATTTATTTGAAGGTCCTTCGAAGGTCCACCCTGGGGAGTCGAAAGGCTACACCCCCAATGGACCCTGAGCCACGAGTTCTTCACACTTTTATAAGTTTGGTTCATTTGCATATCAGGGTTAATTCTCTAATTGTAACCTCAGTTCGTGATGTAATTACCCCAAGTTTGCCCCCTTTCAGAGGCTTTTAGTTTACACATTTTGAGGCCTGGTGTCCTTGATGTGGAAACCTAAAGAGGTTTGTTATGTCTAACCAGAATGAGAGAACAGCAGCTCACAGGCTACACAAAACTTCAGAGTTAAACACCAGGCAGTACAGGATTTGAAAAATACAAAAGTTAAAACCTAAGGCATCATTCGCAGCATCAGCACAGCAGAGAACCTCCTGATGAGGGACTTGGATGTGATGTCCTGAGATTCCCCAGCTCCTGTCACACAAATGTCAGCACTTTCCTCCTCACCATGGCCAGAGCAAACTGTCCCCACTCCCCACTGAGCAGGGGCTCCAGAAGGGTCACTCCTCATGCTGCAGCCTCAGTACCAGCACTGGGGACTCTGCTTTCTGCCAGCATTACTGTGATGTGCGTGTCAAATAACCATCCCATGGGAAACTTGCTCCAACTGCTACCAAAATCCACATTTGACTATTAACTGAGAAGTTTAGGAAACACATTCCTTGCCTTCCTTTGTTGGAAACAATTACATGGTGCCCACATCATAAAATCTGCAAAAACCAGGATAAATCATTAATTACACATCTGGTCCTAGACAACACTGCAAATGACTCTGTTCAAAAACACGGGGTCAGTGAAAACCCATCTTCTGTAGCACTGCCCGAATGTCATTTCCTGTTTTCTCCAGATCACAAACTCCCATGGTAAGCAGCCTTTTCACCCGTGCACTGCACAGAACTGAACACGGAGCTGCTAGAAAACACACACCAACCACCTACGCTTCAGAGACCCAGAAGGGAGGATCAGACAGGATGTGATCACAGGAGAGATCATACAAGACATGGGTTAAGATGTTTCCTCCCTCCCCCTTCCCTTTCCTTTTCATGTGAACATCATTAGGGCAGCCTGGAAGAGCTTTCCTGACACAGGCAGTGTTTTTTTCCAGAAAGCCAGGACCAGGCACGGGCAGTGGGTCTCAGCTCCTGGGCACAGAAGGAGCAATCTGCTGGCATCCTCTTGATCTATCATGGGAAACAAATGCTTTTCCCTGATACATTAGGGCACAATTTCAGCTCTGAACTTCAAATCACAAAGCTGCATTGCAGCCTGTATTTCCCCACTGACCTCACTGCAAGAGAGGATCAGAAAAACGTTTGGAAATTCAAAAGTGTTTGGGGTCATGCTGAGAAAGGAGCAATCCTTGTTCTGCCCCGGGATGTGCTGGCTGCTGCCCAGGCTCTGACTCACTGAATATCAGAAAATATCTCTGCTATCCAAATGTTCCTTTTTCAAAGTCATTCTCTCTGTGGACAGGGAGGATGAAAGAAGAATCTCGTCTGCACCTCTCAGTACCACACCTGGGGATAAATGTGTCCCCTCTGCTGGGGCACTGTGCAATACATCCCACCCACCCAGAGATGCACAGAGACACAGCAGATTAGGATGTCACATCCAGGGGAAGTCCTCACAGTGCCCCTGGGCCGTGTCCAACATCCACACCACATCCATGGTTGGAACATCAACCCCAAATCCACCCCCTTGGTCATCATCAGCAGCTGTGACTTTTATTTTCCCTTTCCTGCTCTGCTATTTGTTCACAACACAGGCTGTGTATCGTATCAGAGGGGAATTACTTACTGCCAATTATTACATTAAAGTTCAAGTGGAACGATGTACTAATTGTCTTGTTATAGCTATTAAAGCTGTGGTGTGCAAGCAAGGCACTTCTCAGATTATCTGCATCCTCTGTGGTGACACATGAAGCATAACACAACCTGCTAAAGGAGCGATTGCTGATACAGTCATAGCCTCTTTAACAATATGTACATTAAATAAGCAGATATTATATATAAATATAATAATTATTACATATATATATGTAAATAATAGAAGCTTTCAAGTTCACAATTTGCTGGGGATTCTGCAAGCTCCTGGAAGCAGCTGCTCTCTCGCTGCCAAAGCAAAAGTGCTTATGAGTTACTGACCAAATCCAAACTTTTAAAAAGCAGCAAATATAGCAAGAAGTACCACTCAAGTAGGAAAGGAGAGGAGACATCTCATCTCTTCCCAACATTACACTGAGGGCTGCCTTAATGGCTGGCAGAAAGATAGCCCAGGCATTTTAGTGATCCCTGCCTTCCCCAAGGTCTGATCCCTTGCTGGAGGGTTTAGGACATAGGTGTATGGGGGAATCCTGGTGAGATTTCATGCAACTCTGAGCTGTCTCTAGCATCTTTGCAGGGAGTTAATTCACTTCCTTTTAAAGGGTTTAACAAGTAGACAAATGTGTGAGCTGCTCCAGGGATTTCCAGCTGCAGGGGGGAGCGAGGTGATGTGAATGGCTCCCTGACTTTCTTACAAATAGGGGATGAGAATATCCCTCTGTCTCCCTGCTTCCCAGCACCGGGATCAAAGCAACCTCCTGGATCACAGTCAGATACTCAGCAGGAGCCAGCTCAGCTGATCAGACATTGCATGAAGGTGGTGAGATATTAAGAGGAGGTAACTAACTATTCCCTCATAGAAACACATACAAAAGGAAGGATGAAATCCTTCAGAACAGGATAAAATCCAGAATGGGATAAAATCAAGTTTAAAAGGCAGCTGCAGGGTTTTATCCTCAGTCAGGTTCTCATACAAGCTCTCTTGTAACTGCTTATAACATCTTCCCAGAGCTCCAGCTATGCTCCTGACACAATTCCCACAGATCACCTCTTGGGGCAAGGCCATTCCCTGGCCAGATTCCCACAGAGGGGCTTTACAGCTGGGACACGAGTCCAGCTTCCAAACACACAGCTCAGCCCAGCACAGTGGGGTCTGTGTAGAGAAAATGCCTCCCCAAACTGGAGGCCGTTCGGACCCAGAAAGGCCTGAAGGAAAATGGAGATGAAGCAAAGAGCACCAAGGCCCCAGCCCGAAGGAGGGGATCCTGTATCACCCATCACACTCACCAGGTACCTCTGTTCCTATCACACACACCAGGTACCTCTGTTCCTATCACACACCAGGTACCTCTGTTCCTATCACACACACCAGGTACCTCTGTTCCTATCACACTCCCCAGGTGCCTCTGTGCCTATCACACTCACCAGGTACCTCTGCTCCTATCACACACCAGGTGCCTCTGTTCCTATCACACTCACCAGGCACAGCAACCTCACATCAGCAGGTACCTCCCTCACTATGGTGTGACCAGAGCAAATGATGCCTTACCTTACGAGGTAGAGGCCTTTTCAAGCCTCTAAAGGTGGGGAATGATGCCCTACATTTTAATTTTTATATTTTTCAAATTCTGTGTTCCCAGTGTGTAACTCTGCAGTGTCCTGCAGCCTGTGACCTGCTGCTCTCTCATGCTGAGACAGACAGAACAAAGCCTCTCCAGGCTGCTCTCCAAGGACACCCAGCCCGGCCTAGGCCCAAAATGTGTAACCCAGCATCTTGAGAAGGGGGGCAAGCTGAGGGGAAATTATGTCATTAGCTGAAGTTTAATTGGTGAAATTGGGCTGAGATGCAAATGGACCAAAGCTATAAAAGTGTGAAGAACTCGTGACTCGGGGTCCCTCTTGGGTGCAGCCTTTGGCCTGCCCAGGGTGTGCCTCTGAAGGCCTTTCAAATAAATATCCACCTTTATTCCCTTACTCCTGTCTAGTCTCTGTTTCTAGGTTGGCCTCTTCAGGCATCACAAGAACCAAAATCTAAGCCTTTATTTCCTGAATTGCCCCTCCACTGGTTCAGGTTGAGGACGCCACCACAGCAAACTGTCACCAGCAGCTTCCACTGCGGACGGCTGAAAGCTTTCAGAGGTTAAAGGAAATAACACGGAGAAAGAATCTCCTTTCTGTGCCAGAAACACACACAGCCAAAAGCTTTTCACAATGCAGGAGAGGATGAGGATTTGGGGGGCCTATTCTAACACCCAGTAAAGTCAGTGAAAATATTTGCTGATTATTTCAGTGGGCCCAGCAGAGAAAAGAGTAGTGCTTAAGAAGTCCTTTAACCCTAAACTCTTTGAGACCCAATCTTTTCAGATTGCTACTTCTGCGGTTTTTGGGAGGATTGATTGAGAAGAAGAGGCAGATAAGAGCTGAGTTTCAGAAAAATTAATCGTTGTTTTCTTTGTGACTATTTGAAACTGTAGCTTAATATTATCAATCCCTTGGCCTGGTGCAGCTTGGTTCCAGCTCAGCTGTGCAGGCTGGCCAGTCTCACCACCAAAGTGTGATCCTGTTTTTATAGCATTATATCAAAGGCAGGGCAAAGCAATGAACTCATTTTGGCAGAGTCTCTAGTAAGACACAGGAACAAAAGTGTGAGCAGAAAGTAGCATTTTACAGAGAGGTTAATGAGAGATTCAATAAAATTCAGGTATAAACAGGAGCTCCTCTAAACTACCCAAGTTAAACTCCAGTCTGAATGCATTTTATAGAAACGATGCATCACGCTAGACATAAATTACAACTAAAAATAGGCAACTTTTTGCAAGGAAATAACACTGCGAGCTAACCAAACAAATGGCTTCCCACAACTTCAGCCCCAGCTTTGTCTTTCTCGTGGCCTGGGTCCCCTTCCAGCACAGGGGGTCCTCTCACAACAGCCCACACCCGTGTGTGTGTTTGCAGGGATGGAGCTGCCTCCCCTAAGCCCCCATAAACCCAGGGTGATGTGGAGCAGACAGCTTCTGCGAGCCCTGAGAAAGGCAGCAAACCCTCCCGGAGGCAGCAGGGCTCCTGCTGTACCTCTGTGGTGTGAGAGGGGAGAGCCATGTGCCAGCAGCCCCTATAACCCACCGGGTGTGCATCAGAGCCCCATGGGGACACACCAACCCAATTACCACCCGCCTGGGCTCCTCACCAACCCAGCCCCTGACAGCCAGCAGACCTGCAGGTTCCAAACCTGCGAGGGGAAGGAAAACACCACCAAATAGATTAGCTCCACAGTTGGGCTCTTAATTATGGGTCATTTAGTTCAGTTAATCAATAGGCAGACTTCTTTAACCGGCTAATTATGCCAAACTGCTTCCACAATGAGCAGGTTTGCTGCTGGTTGTTAACCATGAAGGGATAATATTTCACTGTAAAGATAAGAACGGTCCCAGTCCTCAGACAAATGCTTTGCAGTCACCGGCTGCAGTTTAACCCATTCCACACCAGAGACTTACAGCTGGAACAAAAAGGTACCAACATCATTGGCTTCTCGGGGCTAAACCACCAGGGTGAGTATTGCCTCGAGTGAAGCACTCAGATCATTTACTCTCCAAATCACTCCTCACTCCGGCTAAACAGGAGCTAAAAATTACCTATGCAAATCAACCAGCTGAACTTCTTGGTGAATAAAAACCAACCAGCCTCTGTTGCCTTTCAGGCAAGGAATGTAATTCCCTCCTTTGCTTTGCCAGGCAGTTGCATGAGACGGCGAGTCCCAGCTGAGGCAGGAGTCTGGAGAGCCGAGCCACATCCTCCTTCCAGACCCTGGAAGAGCAGATCAGCATGCGGAGGAGGAGGTCTAAGCCCTCGTTTGTCAAAACAGATAAAAGGCCAAGACAATCTCTTGTTACTTGTAGTTGTTTAGAAAAAAGAATGGATTTTGTTGCAAACTTGAAGAACTGATTACTGGATTCAAGGCCTCTGTTGAGGTCATCAAATAGTTATTGCAATAGAGTGAGATAAGAGCTGAGTGATAGCAGAAGTTTGTAGCTGAATTTCCTGGATATTTGTTTTAACAGAACAAAGCAATCTGTGCTCGGGGTTTGCTGGCAAATTGCTTTAACTGGAGAGTAACAGCGTGCTGGGAGAGCATCCCCAGCAGAGCCCCCTCAGGGGTGCTGCTTCTGGCAGGCTGGGATCCCGTCTCCCACTGCTGGGGCTTCAGACACCCCTCTCCTGGAGGGATCCACTCCCAGCCCCAAGGATAACCAGAATTCTCCTCAGTGCTTCCACTGGCTTCTGAATGACCGCAAGGCAAGTCACAGTTCCTGTCCTACCTGTGTCCCCTACATTTATTTCCCCATCTCATTTCCCCTTCTTAACGCCCCAGACCTTGGCTTTTGCTGCTTGAGAAAGCCCATTAATGGAGCATTATTGTAATAAAGAAATGCAAATACAAGCCCTGGCCTTAAGCGTTGGCTAAAAATTTATCTGCATGGAAAAGTCACACAGTTTCTTACACCAGGATGACTGATCCAGTTTGATACTGTCGTAAAAACACAACTGAAAGCAGCAAACACCTGTTCCAACAGTACCAGCCATCTTTATGAGGAGGAGAGTTCAGTGATGTGAGCATTCAGAATAATTTTAGAATAGATCACTGTGTGTCTAATTCAGCCCATCACACCAGCACAGAACTCGCATTTCTACAGTTCTTAGTAACAGGGGAATGTTGAAATGCACTGCCTGGGGCAGAGGATGGCCCACAAGCTGCCTCTGTCACCTCCCTGCACATCTCTGATGACCTTTTTGGGACCACTTCACTGCATTCTCAACCACAACAGACCTCAATAGCTACAAAAAATAAGGTTTTTGCCGATACAAGTTTTACCTTTTCTCCCCATCACTTTTTTTTGGCACGTGAAGCTGTATTGTTTTCCAAGGAAGCAAGGCTTTAACTTCAACATTTGTCTGCCATCAGCTCTTTCTAAAATATGTTGTTGAAGTGCAAGCTTTATGTAAGCTTTACGGTTTTAGATGCTATTTTCTAACCTCCTGAAACATTACAAAGATTGCAATGTTGACTGGAAAAAAAAAAAGGCACACAGACTTGTAGAAAAACAGGCATTGCTGAATCACAAAAAAATCTTTTAAAAGCAATAATGTTTGTATCCTGAAGTGTATCAGCTGCAGCATTTTCTTGCTGAAAAACAAGGTGCAGTCAGAAAGGGCTGCAGTCAGATTCCAGGGCAGAACTGCCGGATCAGATTCCAGGCTAATTCCATGTTTACTCTGGAAAAAGTGCTATTGAGATTTAAACCCACTATTTCTACTACTATAAAACATCATACATTCCCACATGCAACTGATTTATTGAACTTTAGTGCATCTGCCAGGAGCAGGAATGTCAACCTAGGAATGGGGAAACAGAAGCTTAATAGTTCATGTTCAAAAAAAAAAATAAAATTAAGACTGTTTTTACCCGGATCAGGAGAATACAATGGGATAAGGGGTATTCCTCTGGGACACACAGTGCTAGATTGCAGATGTGATTCACAGAGACATTCAATCACATGGCACATCAAAAGCAATGGTAAATTACACGTCTTCAATAAAAAAAAACATTAACTCATAGGTACTCAGCCACCGAGGAAGGCAATTAGACTTAGCATTATTTGTTAAACACCAGGCACGAGATGATACATAGTGAATTTTTTGCAATAATAGCCATTCCTGGTCATTCATTTTGAAGAGAATAAATCTGTCACTTGAGTGAAAACAATTGACAGCACCATTTATTACCTTGCATGCTTCAGAATAACAGCACGATTTACATGTTGCCCTTTGGCACTGGGACTCTGAGCTCGCCTGGAAACAAAGCAAAAATATCTACAGACCTGGTAGCAAGGATTGAAGCAGCAGATGACCTTATGTGGTTTATTTAAACTTCTATAATGGTGCAGTCTTGTTCAGCCTCTGGTTATAGAAGAAATAGGCTTTTCTGGAGAATCCACAGCCTTGAGACTCTGAAACACAAAGGGTCATGCAGAGGTCTCTGTATCTAATAGTTCAGAGAGTAATGTTTTAGCTCTGATCCTCTGAGATACCTCCTGGGAATTAAAGATATTTGGTTTCCTTTCAGAGGCTTTAAAGGGCTGGGTCCATCAAAAAGACAGAAATTTTCCCCTAGCTCATGAAGATAAATCTTTGTGCTAAATCTTTCTTTTCCATATGAAAAACGCCAGGTCCTCAGTACATCCAAGCCATTCAGCCCACTGAAAAACAAACCAACAAAATTGTTACTAGAATAGAAAATACTCAGCCAAAAAAACTCTAAATGTCTGCCTTTGATAGTGACATCTTTGAGGCATTAGCTGCTGGCTGGTGTTTCTTTTTGAGAAGGTTAATAGGTGTCCTATGGCACCTGTTACATGAGACACTCAAATTTGAGTTCAGCTATAATGGAGGAGAAGCCTGCAAACAATTTTGGAAAGGCATTTTAAAGAGATAATTAGCTCTTTGAATCCAATAGAAACACTTAGGTTGAGAGCTATTATAAACCTCTACAAAGCACTTCTGTCTACTTCAGCAGCAAAAAGTTGTCCGGAATGGGTAAATTGAAAATATCTTACACTCACCCTTATGGAATTAAACTGAGATTTCAGGTCTATAGATGGATGCTTAGGGCAGCCAGGTGCTGGCAAGACTTCCTCTCTGCACAGGGAGGTCTCCACACCTCCAGCACACCCCTGCAAGAGCCAAATCACACAGATTTTCCCAACACAGCACCCCTCAGCTTAGCAATGTCCTTCCAGCTCCAGAAGGTTCACGCTGCTCTTCCCCTTGGCAGTGATTCCCTGAGCCCGAAGGAAGGGCAGGTCAGCACCAGAAACACCCTCTCTTGTTGTAATTAACACTCAGAGTGGATTTTTTGGTTTCATTTTCCAGCACTGTTTGAGAGCACATGGCCAGGTCAGAGTCTGGCCATTTGCTGAGGAGCTCCATCAACCCCAAGCACTGCTCTGCACACTGTGAAATTCTAGGGGATTATTACAGCTGGAAGCAGCACTTAAAAATTCAACACACACCTTGTGTGTCCTCCCACGGCACCCTGGTCCTTGTAGAGCTATGAAGCTCCTGTCACTCTGAATTTTCCTACTCTCAGCATTGGGGTATTGTTATAATAAAGACAGTGAGATCCTGGGTTTCCAGTACCTTGACAGAAGATTTTAGCCCTGTGCTGTTACAGAACATTTGCAAAGATCCAGGCTCTATCTGCTTTCTTAGTCTTGGGGTTTTTTTATTTTTTTTGGTTTTTTTTCCTGTTCTAATTCCTGGAGATGCTAACAAATAACCAAAATGTCTTTTTTTTTTCCTTTGTTTTTTTTTTTAAACATTTGTCACCAACCGTAACCTGTAGTTATGTTGTCAAATAAACTGCTGATACAGGTGTATTATTTACTTCAATTTCTAGCAGAGCTGGAAGCAGAGCTTCTTTTGTTGGTTTTTTTTTCCTTTCTTTAAACACCGCAGCGTAAATTCCCACCTGACTCACAGGTCGGTTCAGAGCTCCAAAATACCCTCAATCCATGTGAAGAGATTGAATGACCAAGAAACACATGAGAGGGTTCTGGCCAGCCCAGGACCATGAAAGTCCCTGTCCATAACAGCAGACAGAAACCACCACCCAACCACAACCCCTTGCTACAAACAGCAAACATCTGCAGGTTTGAACCTCTCCCTCTAGGAAAATGAAGAAACAAAGGCTCTAGGTAGGGATTATTTAACCATTTAACCACTCAATTTCCAGTCAGAAGAGTCAGGGCCAAATCTTGTAGATGTTCTCATTTTTACAAAGCGCTTTGCACAGCAAAACTCTGGGCAATGCGATTTTTATTTTTCTTTATTTCCTCCAGGCCAAAAGTGTTTGTTCTCTTCCTCAGGTCTGACACAGGGGTCTTGAAGAGGAATTGTACCTAGTCTGTGGTTTATAAGGTGAAAGCTAGATCTCCTCACATTTAGAGTTCTCTTAACCAGGCCTGAAATCCTTTATCCAGTTCCTTTCATTGTGCTCCACATCTGCTTCCTCCTTAAAACAAAATTTGGCATTGGATGAAGCAGCACAATACCAGGCTTGTGGGGCAAACAGAGGTCACATAACCTGTTTCTGCCTGTGGAGTCTAAAAGCAGAATGCTTAGTGTTATTAGCTTTTCTGCATGAGTGATCAATCCCAAATTGGACATATGGGTGCCATGGACAGACTGATAAAAGTAGCATTTATTTTTTCTGAGTGGGCTATTTACTGCTTACTTGGGACTGCAGTAGCAACTGCGAGCTCTCCTTCAGTGATGTGCTGCTATCATTCTTTGTGATAAGGCTGAAACCATTAGGCAGACAACAAACAAACAAATAAATAAATAAAGGGAGAAGTGCTCATGGAAGTGCTAGGGGAATACTTTAAGGCGAGCTGGATGTCTGCTAAGAGAGATGACACCCCTAAATTTTGTCCTTCTTCACAGGGCTGCTCCTGCTACCTCTCTGCAGGGATGCCTGAAGATATTAAATAATCTTGACCTATTTTAGATAGATGTCTACCCTCAAAGGCTCTGCTGCACAGGGGCAAAATGCTGCTTTCCTTTCCCAAACACACTCAAATAACAAAATACCCAATTCTTGCACAGTTTTCCTTCACAGCCTTTGGATATCCTTTATTTCATAAATGGGGAGAAAAAGTCACAGCCATGCTCTGCCAGGCAGCACAGCTGAGTTTCCCCATGGACAGCTGTGGGACTTTGCTCACAAGAAGAATTAAAACCCCATCAGATCAATCACATTAAAGCTCAGATGACCTTCACTGAGCCTAAGAAATTAACTCTGACACTTACACCTTGTAAGGCAATGGGAAATCATTGCCCAGCTTTGACATATGGTGTTCCCAGGGCCTTTTGCTGTTCAGATCACCCTTCTCTGAATTTGAAAAGTTTCTGCCTCCTGGGGAGCAGGGCAGGTGCATCCAACAGGGGCAGTTTTTACCAGGTCAGGCCAAGAAGTTGTTCCTCAAGGTGAATTTGAGGCCCACCACAGCCCTTCTGCACTCTTCCCTATTCTCAAGTGTCTAGAAGGAACTGAAAGAAGTCATGTCCTGGAATCAGGGAAATCAGAGCAGGGCACTGCCTTCAGCCCAGCCATGGCCCCTTGCAGCATGACAGAGTCACCCATTTCTTCAAAATACTCCCTCAGCTTCTGTTTTTTTGTTTCACTTCCCTTCCCTGCCCAACCCTTTGACACTGCAGACCTCAAGCTTGGACTCCAGCGCCCAGGAGGCAGCAGCCAGACATGCCTGGGTCACTCCTGCAGCCAGGCCAGCAGTGCAGGCACACCTGGGCACCTGCCTGGCCCAAGGGCTTTCGAGGAGCATCTGCTTCAGCAGAGCATGTAAAGCAGGGAACAGCCAAAGGGGTCTGAAATCCATTGCTTTGCACTTTCGCAGGTAATTCCCCTTATAAGCTGTTCTTTTCTGTATGGCAAGCATGCTGACCTACACGAACACACTGAAGTTACTTTGCTCCAGAAAAATCTTTTCCCCACCTCCAGCCCCAAGAGGAAACCACCCCATGGGGCTGATGGTCAGTGCCCTGTCTGAACACAGTGGACACCAAAGGAGCAGCACAAGAACCAAACCCTGTACAGAACAGGGCACAGAGTTTCCAGGAGCCCCCACTTAAATCATCCTAAACCCACTGAAATCACAGCCCAAGCCAAAAAGCTGTCCGTCTTAACAGTGGGACTTTTTTTTTTTCACTTGCAGATTAACTGGAAAACTCTTTTCATTTCAGATGGCTTTACAAGTTGCTCCAAGTTGTTTACAGCCCAGCAATTTGAAATGTCTGCTCTTGCAAAGCCATCTACATTTCTTGGCACGGCTGAGTTTTCCACTGCAGATCCCATGCAATTAATCTGCTCTTCAGAAAGTGAAAGTCAGAACGAGGAAGTCCAGTTGCAGTTATGGGAATCTTTTCATGAGCTTTAATAGAAACTGAACTAAACGCTGGGATAACTGAAGATGTTGGAACAGCCCCCAGGCTTGAGACACCAGACACCAAGAACGGACTGCAGGGATTGATCTTTTGCATCCCTGGACAGTGCTGCTACCAGCTCTGGCTGGCCAGCATGGAGCACATGTAACAGAGGCATACCCCACAGGCTGTCTGGGGGCTCTGATGGTTAAATATTGCAGCTGCCCCTCGAGTGGGTCGATAAATGACGACAAACAGGACGTGCACACACACCCCCTAAGCACAACGCACATTTTATCGGTGCCACCATGCACAGCGTGCTGGCCCTGGCACTTTGTGTCACACGCCCCACCTGTGAACCACCCACTCCCTGCGGCCCACAGGGAAATCTCCTCAGTGGTGCATCCTCCCAGCCTCACCCCCAGCTGCAGAGACAGCACAAACCACAGGGGACGATGTCAAGGGAGGAAGTCAGCCCAGGTCGGGGATAAATCTCAGGAACAAGACACCTGGCAGGTCACCTTGCTCTGCTCCCCCGGCAGCCGCTGCTACTGCGAGGCTTTTGCCTGGCTGCTGGAGCTGCCTCCAGCAGCCGTCCTGCAAGAGCTTGTTAAAACAAGCCCAGCAGCACCGCTGCTCCCCACGCCAGAGACTTGAATCATGAGATCATAAACAGGGCTGATGGGATCATAACTAACGCGCCTGACAGCTCTCACTGCTCGCTCTGCTTTTGTCTCGCTATGGGGAGCAGAGGGGGCTTGGAGCTGGAACGAGAAGCCCAGGACACGTCCCTGCAGCCTCAGAGGTGTCGCTGGGCTTTGCTGGGCAGCAAACACGCCTCTCGTAGGGCGCTGTAAAACAAGCTGCTGCCTCGTGCCCTGCATGCCTGAGCGCTGCAGCGAGGGGCCCGGCACAGCTCAGCATCAGGAGCCCAGCAGGAGCCCACGTGGGAAGCCTGGGATGGAGGGAGGGGGCAGGATGGTGCAGCACAGCCCATGCTGGGCCCTTCAGCTGTGGGTATGTGAGAATCATAGTGAAAGCATATTCTCTGACTATAACCAGAAAATGAGAACTATAATGAGTCATAAAAATGAAGGGAACTGCTGAAAATCAGCAAGGGCTAGGAAAATACACTTCTTTTCTGCATCCAGAAAGTAAGGAGAGTGATATTTCCTTACCTGGACAGGTAAAACACTTCTGTGGGTCTGCAGTTATTGTGCCAAGAGCATCTTCTGGGACTTGGGCAACGAGTCAGTGCTCAGGGAAACAAAGGCTCTTGCCCCATGGGGTAAAAGGAAGCTGCAAGAGCAGTCCCAGCCCAGGTGCCTCTTTGGGAATGGGTCAAGGCAGAGACAGACCACGAGCAGGGCCACAGCAGAGCTGGAGCACCCTGCAGCAGCACCAGGAGGCAGGATGGCCCCAAGCTGAGACAAACCAGGCTCTTGGAGCCCCAGGTGTAGCCCACGGGGGCCATCATCCCATGCAGGTGAGGTTCCTACACAGTCCAAAAGGGATTAAGGCATCCAAAAGGGATTAAGGCATCCAAAAGCAACTACTCTGAGGTGCAAGAGCCACCCAGGCAAGGTGTGACCCCCAGCCAGCCCACATCTCCCATTTATCATGTCCCACTGCACCCAGCTCAGGTTTCCATCCAAGGGGCAATCCAAAAATGCAGCTGGGTCTGCAATCCCATGGGGAGTGGAACTGAGAGGAGATGAAGCTCTCCTACAACTGCTGATTAGGTTGTTTTCATGGATAAAACACTAATGATAGGTTTTTGGATGGCAAATTGGTATGGGAGGAGATGGATTTTCCAAGGTGTCAGAACATTTTGTTTCAACATTTTTCAAAATGAAAATGTTGACATTTTGCAAGGGAAAAAGAACTAATTTAGATCTTAGTTTAATAATAAATGTGGATTCATCAAGAGGAAAACTCCAAAAAATTATCCATTTTATGTCAAGCATTTTAGAACTTAGGTCAAACTGAGATTGGGGTTGGGATTTGTTTAATTAATTGAACCCTTCTGGAAAGTACAGCTTTCGGCTGGCCCGAAGTGATACAACCCAGTTTACACATTCAGGCATTGAGATAGATAATTCTACATTCAAATTAAAGGGAAGTAGGGGAAGATAAACCAGCTTGAAAGAGCAGCATTTACTGAAACACAAGGAAGAAGTTGGGAGAGGGAGTGAGAGGTACAGGACTGAACAGTGCAGATGACAGGGGAGAATATTCTAAGCAAAAAAAAATGATGTACAAGTGCATAGACCCCACAGGAAAGGGATAGAGGATTTGGCATTATAGGGGAAAAGTAGGATGCAGAAGACAAGGGGCTTTGCAAGCATGCCTTAATCCCTTTGCATCCTCAGGCTAAGCCCAGCTTCAGAAGATATAAATGCTTAAATAAACATGAGTCAATTTATTATTCCTCTGTGTTTCAGATCCTCCTCACCTTCTGCCTGGCTCATTTACTGCAATTAAATGCTTGTAAACAGATTATACCCTGAAAGCTACATTTTCCTGGTAAGTGGTCACCTTAACCTCCTCTGCTTTGAGTGTGGCTAATGCTCCCCAGGTCACACTCTAATCACTGAGTAATGGGAGCAGAGTGAATCACGAGGGCACTTGGTTGGGCAAAACTCTCCAGCATCCAAACCACATCTGTGGCTGGGCTTTGCTGATGACTATGAAAAGCACTGCTTACACACTCAGGAAAAAGATTACTAATGTCATAATTCTTATAAATCTGAGCAAAACCTGCCCTGAACACAGGACACGTGCTGCTGTGTTAGACTAGTAAGCATGATGACAAATTCTACACTCACAGGGGTTTGCTTTCTCGTTGGTTATGGCATTGTACACACTGAAAACAGCAAAGTGGGGCCTGCTGTGACACAGAGCAGTTTTCTGGGAACCAGATAAGCTTCTCCAAGCCATTCTGAGAAGTGGGAAAAGGGATTCTTGTTTTTAACTCGGACCAAAATACTTTTCCTCACAACCTATACAGGAACTGCATGAGCAGCCTCTGGAACCTTTAACAAGCCTGACTTTGAATGCTTTGTCTAGTTTTAGTAGCAAGGTCTGAGCTGAAATATTACTGATGGAGACAAAGTTTATTGTGGATTCCTGAATGGTAAGCAAGTTCTGAGATGGTGTGGATGAGAAACTCCCCTGAATCAAGTGGGGTCACCAGTTTCCAGTAATGGACAGACTTGCTCTGTCTTTTCTGTCCTCTAACACTGACTCTGTCAAACTGCATCTATTGTCAGGAAAAAACCCCCAAAACATATATATAGGGGAGAACAGACAGTCTTTCCTCATTCAGGTTAGAAGATTTTGCTCTCCTGAACAGGTTTAAGCAGATCATTTGTCTCCTGTATTTCTAGGAGCCCACCCACCCTTTGTCCCTGCCCCAACACAAAACAGCTCTGCAAAAATGGGTAAGAAATGTGAAGTTCTCATGGAAAAGAGCTACATTGCTTAAACTGAGCTTGTAGCATGAGTTTCACAGCTGAGTGGTGGCTGTCATGGGCTGATCTCTCTACGTCCCTTTGGAAAATCAGGCTGAAAGTCAAGACTTGTGCTCTCCCCCAAGCCAACACGCTGTGCTTCCCTTCACTGCCTCAGCCCCAGCAGAGCAGAGGAAAGGAGGCTGCTGCATGCCAGTCACTACAGGAAGCCAGCTCTTTGTTTTTACATAATCATCTCTATTCTGAGCTTTATGAAAAGTTCATAAAAGGGAAGGAACAGAAAGTCACGGTGACAATGCAACCCAACTCAGAGATGCAGTGTGGTACTTAGCAGTGTTTACCTGCTCCAATAATTCTGATCCCAGGGCAGAGCACTGAAGATTAGCTCCAGACCTCATTAGGCAGGATAGAATTATGTGGGTTAACAAAGTAATACTCTTGGCTTTCTCCTGCATTTTAAAAGTGGCTTGAGACCTATAAAATCCCTTTGAATTTTATTAAAAGTCTTCCGCAATCATTTTTCTTCCTGCAGCCCAGTTGAGCTGAACTAATAAATTAGCATGTTATCTGTGTGGATATCCATTAGAGCTTCAAATGAAGATTATTAGAGCCAAAGAACTAACAATGCCACTTACAGCTGGGGAGGAAGCAAACTGCTCCACTGAGCAGTGGGCACCGAGGATAACGAAGGAGGGACGCATCCACCCCGAGAGCCCGCGGGAGACGGGCAGCACGAGGGGGAGCATCTCCAGCTGCCAAAAGGGCAGGCTCTGGCCACCCTGAGCAGGCAGCCAGAGGCAGGAGGAGCCAGGCAGGAGGAGCCAGGCAGGAGCTGCTGGAAGTGAGTCTGTAGGAAAGCTTCAGTGAAGGCAGGGAGCCCAGGCACGTCCCGCAGGGCGCTGTGAGGCCAGCGCTGCTCCGCTGCCGGCTGCCAGAGCCTGGGCTCACCCTGCAGCAAGCTCAGCACAAGGCAGGGATTTAAAGGAAATGTCATCACATGCTGCCTGCTTCACTGAACCACAGCAGCTTGGTTGTGCTTCCCTGGACTCTTTTCTTTCCCTTGAACAGGACCCTGTTCCAGGGCTCCAGCCACAAACTCACCTCTCAGCCCCCACCTGCGTCGACACCAGGCTGACATTCGTGTGGGCACGGGTTGTTCTTTCCCTAAAGACAAGAGCTCCTGCCTGAGCTTGAGCTTCATGACGTGCTACCCAAAGTGAATTTCAAGACACATCTCCAAGCTGCTGCTCTTCCCCTGGGGTCATACAGTCACCATTTTAGTATGTCTTTATTTCCAGCCTTCCTCCTCTTCATCCAATTCCCTTTCACCTCCCACTCCTATCCTTTATTACTCTTCTATTCTTTTCTAAGAGGAAAATGTTTCTTTTTACTCTCAATCTCTGTTCTTTTCCTCCTGTCATTCCCTTCATGTCTCATCCATGATGATATTTTTGTCCATGCAATAACTAGTTTGCTCTTTCTCCTCTTCCCACTGGGCTACTTTGATCTACTGCTCCTGTGTCTGTTTTACACATTCCTTTTCCTCCCTCCAAAGACACATCAGCCTATTTCCCACTCCCTCCTCCTTACTCATCTCTCTTTTCCTGCTCTGATCTATTCTTGCTGCACCAAACTTGTTTCATGTGTAGATGGTTTTAAAACCTGCTCTGCTGCCCGGAGGGGCACTACAATAAGTGCTGAAGGATGTGGTCTGTCAGTCCAGTCACCCTAAACCAACACAGGATGCCACTTTAACACCCTGCCCTGGCCATGCTTTAATAAGAAGAACACCACCTGACTTCCAAAGGAAAACCTAACCCAGGGTGCACTAGGGACGATAATCCCTCGGTCACTGCAAGTTCAGCAGATCAAATTGCAGCACAAACCTGGAAAAGCCGCCAGGGCTCTGTCTCACTGCCTGGATCTTTGGCAGGAAGTGTGCCAACCGACAGGAATGGACTTTCTGTTGTCTGTAACCAAGAAAATCCCCCAAAATGAATAAAATTTACTTACAGCTTCACAGCATTGTGGAAAGAAAGAGCTTTTAGACCTGTGTACAGTTACAATAAATCACAGCAAGATTTGACATCAAACAGGAGGGAGTCTGTTCCCCCCCCACAACGGGAAACAACCTGAGGGTGGAAATTACTCTTCCCCTCCATGTGACAGCCACTTATAACCATTGTCCCTTGCCTGAGAACATGTCTCAGCCCCATGCTTTTCCACCCTTGCCAAACAAGGCATCAACACTCTCTGCAGCTTCTCCTCCTGATGAAAACACACTTGTACCTGATCTGGCCACTTCAGGGAGAGAGCAGGTAACAAACGGCCCAGAAACTGCTGTAGCATCCTCTCCTGAGAGAGAATAATGCTTCCTCAGGGGCAGGCACTGTGAAACAGGGCCTTTTGCAGCCAGAATATTTGGACACAGAGCACACACAGCCATTTGGTGCCCAGCAAGTGCCCGCTGGGCATCTGGGCTGGCTGCCAGGCCATTTGTCCAGCTGCCTCACCTGTGGGCTGTGATGAGCAGTGCTTAATTCAAAGGTTACAACAAAGTGTTTTGGCCACTTCAATTCACAGTACACCATCCAGTGATTTCATTAATGCTGTGGAGCTGTGGGACTGGTGCAAACGTTGGCATTCTGCTGGAAAGAAGAAAAGAGGCTTACTGCATTTTCCTTGTTCCAGACTGGAGAGAACGGGAACAAAGTGCTGTGCTTGTTGTGATAGGGCTGGTCTGTCAGCAGAGCGAGTCCAAGTTAAAAGACCCAGTTGATGGCAAACGAAAAACAGTTCATTTACCAGAGCATTTGCAATGCCAGTCCCAGAAATCTGGCACGGCTTTCTTTTACCTCAAACCACCATGTGAATCAGTCATTTCCGAGATGAAAACTGCAGTGAGAGTCACAATAATGACAGCAACCTGCAAGAGAGCTCTGCATGCACTCAGCGCCCGTGAAACAGCAAAGTGGCCACAGCAATCTTCGTGTCATTGCAAAGGTTAGGGGCAGGCTGCCCTTTGCATCCCCCAAATCCAGACCTGGGCTATGTCTGAGCAGGGAGGCAGGAGGGAAATTGAGATGAAGGAGGTCTCAGTGATTGCTTCACACGCACACCGTGCGTTGTTCCGTAGCAGTGGTCTGAAACATTGCACTCTCACAAGGCTGTAACTGCACCACTTAGAGCCATTACACAGGCAAAACACAGTTCAGTTTGGCAGCATGGGGTTTATCTTGGTTTTTTTAGCACAAATAGGAAGAACTAGAAGCCTCATGAACTTCTGTGAGTCCATCCTAAATAATTTCACTGAAATGTAAAGTATTGTGCCTAAAGTCAGCTCAGTCTCTGGGGCGTTAAATTAGCCCATTTGTTGAATAAATATCATTGTTTCTATGTAGAAGGGAGCACTTCGAGTAGCTGACAAGCATCCATTGCCACGCTGACATTCAGCTGTGCCTGTTGTAATGGGCACAGATCTCCTGCATCCTAGATTCCAGCAGTATGGCCATGTCTCAAATGCTGCAGAGCCTCAAAAATGTCACAAGACACCTACATCGGGGCACCTGATTCACTCCCACATGCCCCTGCAACAGCAGGTGATGTAACATGATAAATCTCAGCGTGGAAAATCCCTCCTCTGCACAATTCCTACCCTCTTCTGACCACGAGCTCACTGAGGCCTCAGAAAATTACCGCTGGGTACAAAACCAGTTGATTTAACTATGAAGTCGTAATTAATATTAACAATGAATATATGAATGGCTTCAGTATTATATATATTTGTGTCTCCCCTTTTTATGTCTGCTTCCCAATGGTGACCAAATTCTGTCCTTGGAGGCACAGTGAAAGCCTGTGGGCTCAGATCAGGCTACAGTCAAGGGCAGCATTTGTTCATAAATCGAAGTGACACAGGTTAATGGAGAAGAAAGATAATTTCATTACCTGAATCTGAACAGATCTCATCATATAAGAGAAAACCCTAATGCAGTGCTGATGGCAAATATAAGTAGATACCTTAATAGCTATCATCACTGCCTGAACCATTTGAACACCTAACACAATTGCTGTGGTACAAAACAGCTTTTGACCTGCTGGTAAGATTTCATTTTGAACTCAGCACTAGCCACAAAACCCAAGTCCATTGAACCTGCAAAGATGTACACACTGCACATGCAGTGAACTCCTAGCCTTGAGGCCCAATATTACCTTATTTGGTGAAAATTTATTAGCTTTGTCAGGTGAATAAAATTCTTTATTAAATTTTCCCAGTTGAAACTTTGCCTGCGTATTTTATTTTTTCATTAGAGCGCCGCTGAATTTGTCTGAAGTAGTTAAGAATATTGTAAGTGATACAGCAGTAACAATTGGACCAAGCCACAGCAGAAACCCCCCAGGAGAACACTCTTTGCCTATGGAACTAAATCCAAACGCTGCTGATTTCAATTTCTCCCTGCCAGAGGGGAGCAGAAGAGAAATTAGGCTAGAAAGTTTGGGGGTTTTCTTTTAATTTTTAAACAAGAGAAAAAAAAAACCTCAAAAACACCTCTCCTCACTCACACACACACACACACACACACTGCCAGGAGGGACAGCACAAGTGTTTCAGAATTAGCTGTGAAATTTGGCAACAAGCATCAGGGCCAGGCGCTCAGCAGAGCTGCCTCTCACCCTCCCCTCTCTGCTCCCCACTGCCCTCTCCACACCAAACACATCCCACGCCTGGAGAATTAGCTTCAGTTGCCCCAGTCTGATTTCTAATTATGATGCAGGATGCACGGTGATAAATTTCCTATGGGATACTCATTATATAGAGCATATGAATGTGCTGTAATCAAGCGTATTTGTTGCTATGGAAAAACACAGCAAGCATGCAGAGCCTTCTGTGTGGCATCTTTAGTGTCCCTGCACTCGGAGCACTCGGATTCCTTGGCAGCGTGTGGCATAGCAACATGTTATCTGGCACCAAAGCCAAGGACCATGCAACTTTCAGCTGGAGAACTTGTGGGGTTTTTTAGCCTATTGCGACTTCAAGGGGTGTGGGACGTAATAAATTTGCATTATTCCCTTTTAAAGCAAAGGGATCACAGAAAAGTGTCGCAGAAAGGACGAGGTTTAGAGTGCAACCTTTCCCTCCTCCTCCCTAAAGCCTGCTGAGGCTGTCCTCCTCATCTGTAGACTGGCCACATCCCTGTCAGGAGGTGAGATGGGGTTGCTGGACCTGTATTCACACCTTTACATGCCACAGCTACACAGAGCCAACTGTGGCTTTCCCTGAGCCCAGGTAAAGGGGTATGAGCCTGAATAGCCCAGGGCGGTGTCCAGGTAGGACATGCCATGCTAAAGGAAAAAAAAAAACCAGAAAAGGCACTCTGCTTATTAATTAAATCCCGTGTTAATCCCTTCTGCGAGGGCTGGTGGAGGTGGGGAGGGTGCCAAAGCGCAGTTCTCTCTGTGCTGCTGAATTAAATGGATCTTGGTGGCACATGGGAACACTCAGCCCGTTTGTTTTATGCCTCCCATACTCTAAAACACTTAACCCCTGGCACCAGAGCACATTCCCTGGGGGCTCACACAGTCTCCATGGAGAGACAGGACAGCAGCAAAGCCACCTCACTCCAGAGCCTGCTCCTCCAAAGGGACAGGGAGGCAATTTCCATCTTCTTTAAACAATCCTCAGCTCTGAACTGCTGGAGACTCTGACCCAGAGCCAGCTTCTCCTGAGGCTGTGCTTGATGTGAGAAGCGAGCTGGTGTAGCTGGAGAATTGCCTCCACATCTGTATGGCCCACACAGTGATGCCTAAAGAGGCCAACCTAGAAACAGAGACTGGACAGGAGTAAGGGAATAAAGGTGGATATTTATTTGAAAGGCCTTCAGAGGCACACCCTGGGCAGGCCAAAGGCTGCACCCAAGATGGACCCCGAGTCACAAGTTCTTCACACTTTTATAGGTTTGGTCCATTTGCATCTCAACCCAATTTCACCAATTAAACTTTACCTAATGATGTAATTTCCGCTCAGCTTGCCCCCCTTCTCAAGATGCTGGGTTACACATTTTGGGCCTAGGCCGGGCTGGGTGTCCTTGGAGAGCAGCCTGGAGAGGCTTTGTTCTGTCTGTCTCAGCATGAGAGAGCAGCAGCTCACAGGTTGCAGGACACTGCAGAGTTACACACTGGGAACACAGAATTTGAAAAATATAAAAGTTAAAATATAAGGCATCAAGAGAAGTTAACAAACTGGGACAGTCTCAGCTGTCCTCTGCTGGCATGGCCAACAACCCACCAGAGAGATGAGGGATCTCCCAGTCACAGCAGGGTCAGTCCTCCTGGTGCACTTTTGCCAGGCTATGTGCACTAAGCTGGGAGCAGGCCAATTCATCTAGAGACCCCTATAAAATCGGGGTTCCTCACAGTGCAAAGCTCTCACAGCAGCCTGGGACAGAGGCTTGGCTTATCTTGAAGCCTGGCTGCCCAGAGAGGAGCACAACTGATGAGGGACACGACCATCGAGGGAATCCTGTGGCATTGCTGCCATTCTTGTGTTCGTTCTTATCTGAGCATCTCAGGATATTCCACAAAATCAGATTAATACCATCACTCCTACTCCTTTTGAAGACTTCAGAGAAAAAACTAAGAAGTTCTGTTTCATTTTCCTGCTAGCTCCTCCCAGGTTTTGAGGGGGCACTACACTGTCACCCATGCAGAGGTATGTACAGCACCTCTCACGCCATCCCAATATCCCAGATGGATAATACAAGCCTACTCACCCCATAAAAATTTACCAGCATCTCAAGCTCATGTCACATCTCCCTCCAGAACAAGTCCACTGATGAAAACCCTTCTACAAAGAGGCTGTGATATTAAACTAAGCTGACAGCAGGCCAGTGACTGCCACACTTCCCAGCCCCTGGCAAGCAGCAGGTTAATGGTGAAGTGTTATTCATCCAGCTTGAAGGAAGACTGTTCAAAACATTGCTGGTTTTGTTAGTGTAGCTTTACACAGCGCTTAAAAATGAGGAACTTGACGAGAAATGTGAATACACTGTTTCTCAAACAAAGCACACATAAAAGAGTGAAATTCCCCTCCAACTTCAAGGGAAAAGTGTCTCATTTGCTGATGCCAAATACTGATTTAAAACACTGACAGACCCAGACCACTAAAACTTCCCGTAATGAACTGTGGTTTTCAGTGTTGGTAAAAAACCTCAAAACACAACAGGAAATGAGGCAAAGGGTTTGTTTTGTTTCCCCTACTGGTGCTTATATAAAGGGGAAATCGTTATTGTTTATTGCTAAATCCATAACTCAGAAAAAAGACCTGATCCTCCCACTCCCCTGCCCCAGCCCCTCCTCGATCCCACGTTCCCACATGTCCGGGGACAAGGCACAGGTCTAGGTCATGCCAGGTGCAAATGAAAGCAGAAGTCTGCTTTTTTTTAAAAAAAAACAACAAAACGTTCCAAAGCCACTTTTCCTCTGTGTCAGTTGTATATTGCCAGCATCACCAGCATCGTTACCACTGGGGGCTTTGGGTTTAAAAGTTTTCAGTGGCTTTTTGACTCTCTGCTGCATATATTGATATTTTTAATCTCTCTGCTGAAATGTTTCATAGTCCCATGGGGTTATTCTTTCCTCAAGCAGAGGAAACTAACACCCAGAAAGTTTTTTTCCAACTCTGCATTGAGGGTGAACACAAGTATTTGAGGTTGCGCTCCCAGTCTTGGGGGCCAGTCACCCTTCTGGGCTAAGCTGACAAAACTTGGGAGTGTAAAAATCTGCTTTTTGCAATGATTTCTGCCTAGAAACGACAAATAGATAATTTTTAAGAAATGCATAGAAATATTGCAGACACATTTCCCCAAGTGCATTCAGATTAGCTGTGAATGGAGCCTGCTAACTAAGGCAGTATTAGCACGTGTAGCAGAGCAGCTCTCGGCAGCGTTCATCTGCCTCTGTCACACTGCATTTATTCCCCGAGGACAGCAAACACGCAGGACCAGCTCTCTGGAGTGAGGAGTGCTGCTGTCCTGTGAACAGAATTCAGCACGAGCAGCTGTAGATAGGGAAGAAAAAAAAAAAATTACATTGGTTTTGAGGACAGAGTCCAAAAAAAGCACGGTAAACGTCCCCGAGCTGCGTCACTTTGGAGCTCAGCCAGAAGGTGCCATAAATAAGGTCTGGAGGCCAGGATGCATTAGGGAGGCACGAGGACAGTGTTCCCATGAACAGAGATGGCAATCTCTGCTCAGCTGCAAAGGGCTGCAGCTGCTGAATAATTGCTTCAATACCAGTGGTTTCAGAGAGGACTTATCAGCCTGCCTCGTCCTGCCCTTGGAGTGGGAGGTTAAGGTCCAGGGACAGAGACAAATTTAGAGGGACAAAGAGATGATAAGTAGAAGGAAGAGGAAGGCCTCTGCTTGCTTCCCATTCCACTTCTAGTTTAGAGAGATAAGGATCCTTTTCTTTTTTGTCAGAGCAATAAAAGGGAAATGGATTAACTGTGTTGGTCAGGATTTTCACTGTGGAGCCAGAGGGAGGGGGAAGCAGCCAGCTTGGGTTGTGATTCCCTCCTGATGTCTGACTGGCATTACTGATACCAACTGTCCCAGAGGTGAGCAAAGCCTCTTCCAAATGGGGATTTGCCTCAATGTAGCTACTCGTTATTTATGGTGAAAAAAAATCACTGGTTTGTACTCTTTTGCCAGAGCAGAAGGGAATTTTTTAGCAAAAAAAGCAGCACAGATTTATTAGCTGGGGCACAGCAGTGAGCTGATGCTACTCCACAGCTTCCAGGTAGCAATAAAGCAATGCCCAGCAGCTCAGCACACGGCTGTGTCTCTTCTGGCCCAAAAGAAGACACCTTAAGAGCATTAAAAACAAAAAATAAATAAAACCACACCTTTTAAACCTGCATCCAGCAGCAGTGAGGCAGAGGGCAGGTAAGTGGGAAGAGAGAACCCCAAAGCTTCAATGAAAAACTTACATTCCCTTCATTTTCAGGAAGAAAATATCCAGCAGTACAATATGCTAACACAGCACTGCTGAGCTTAGAAAGAACCTTAGCAGTGGATTCTCCTCTTGGCAGCAGAGCTGCACTCTGCTCCTGGGCCAAGGCTTGTGGAGAGACCATGTGCCCTCACCCCAGGACCTCACACTTCACTTCACTGCTGGGAAGGGCACCGTGGAGGGGCACAGCAGCTATCTTAGAACAGCATTTTTTAGTGGTTATCCATGGTTACACTCGGTTTTGTCGAACAGCACAGCACTGGGATGATGTCACTTCTTAAACCACAGTTTAGCATAATTCTTAGGTGCCTCATTGAACTCACAGGAAATTAAGCAGATGATTATCTAATCAAGAGCACAAACTGCAATAATTTTCCCTTATCTCCTCATCAGCCTAAGATCTCAAAGCAATTTACAGAATGAGTAAGTCAAGACATGTAGCTAATCTCCAAGGGATGGTACTGTGCCATTCCACGGGTAGGGAAACTGAGGCACGGGAAACAAACTTTCCCATTGCACTGTCACCACTCACCAAAACTGAGGGGGCTGACTGTTGAAATGGGAGCATGAAGGGAATAGGGATGGCCCCAAAAGCCTGTGTTGAGTGACAGATAAAAGGGTGGATCACCCCAGGAAAGGCCCAAGGAGCAGCAGCTCTGCTCTTGCAGGCACGCGCAGAAAGCCTCTCTCCCTCCATCAGTAGGTACAACACACATGTTCCTCTGCGAAATTCATCCCTGCACTGCACTGTTGACTTCCCAGGCCTCTGCAGCAGGGGAGGGGTGATGGATTCACATTAATGTGCATCCCGGGAAGCAGGCACATCCCCAGGGGAGCAGCATGATTCATTTTTAATGATACTTCCCCGAGTCTGTAGGCCCCATAAGCCAAGAATTACAAGCCTTGAAAGTCATCATCGCTGACTGAGCTGTTGTTGGTGAAGGAGGGTTTCCAGCCCAAGTGGGAGTCGTTACAGCAGAGGGATCATTTTAAACTAAGTGACAAGAATCTATTAGGGGAAGGAAAATTACACTTTTCAACAACTGAAGAAAATAAAAAAAACCCACTTCCTGCCAGAAATTCTGATTCAGAAACAAGACAAGAAGGCAAACTGCTTCCCCCAGTCTACCCGGCATGGAGCAAACCTACACACATAGGTCAGAGGCCTGGCAAGAGCCTGAGGCTAAACTAATTATTGTGATTTGCTCGTCTTTTGTAATTAATCTAGGAAAGGCTTAAGGCTGTTAGCAGCTTTAAAGAAGTAAATCTGAAGGACCAATTAATTAAGAACAGCAGTGCTTAATGAGGACCTTTTGGTTCTCTCATGTTGATTGTTATATTTGTTGAAAGTTAAGTTTCCGCTGTCTGTCAGATCTTGTCTAGTCTTGTAAAATAGATCTTCTTACTTGGTGCTTAACCACTTGACACTGGAACAAAAGCTTTCGATTACAAAGCAATTTGTGGGGATTATAATGGAATGAGCTACGCCCACACTCCCTGATTTAACAATCAATTTGCAGCAATGTTCAGTTCAACCCAGAAGCCTTAAGGATCCTGAAACTAGAGTTTGGATCTCCTGGTTCCTTGCCTCCAGGCTAGACCCCACAGGTGCTAATGGTGGAGGTAGGTTGAAGCATGCACCTCAAATCCTCTGAAAACGAAATAGGGATGTACTTTTCCTTACCCATCCTTGTCTCAAATTGGCAATTAAGCGCTCATCTCTCTCCACATTTTCTGTGTCAGCCTGGTGCAGACCAGGAAAATCATGGCCTGCTGCAAAACCCAGAAGTGAAATTCAGCTGAGCACCTCAGAGATACAGACACAGCTTGATCTTCTCACACCGAACATCACAGAGCCAAGAGTCAAACCACGTCCCCAAAGCAATCCTGCACCAGCAGAGCCCTTCACCTGAGGCAAATGCAGCTGGGTGCAAGAGGAACGAGGAAGACACTATAGATGTCACAGTCGGAGCTGAGAGGAAAGGTCAGTGCTGGTTCTGCTGTGCTCCTGAACACCTTATGCAATTTTCTCACACGTGGTAAAATGTTGATGCTTCAGTTTATTTAATTGGAGGATTTAATTCAACCCAAGAACATACTATTTTTTTTCTTTTTGCTTCTGTTAAGATGGATCTATGAACCAAGTCAGAACAGTTCTTCTGTGAGGGGAAACATGGACAAACGTTACCTAGAGGCCCTGAGCATCTTAGAGAGCCCAGCAATATCATTCATCAGCTGAGGGAGGCACCTGCCACTCACAAACACCAGGGCCTCTGCCTGTTCTCTGTCCTTATGTAAGATACACAGAAGTGTTTTGTGCTGGAAGTGAGAGTCTGGAAAAGGAGTAAACCAGTGTGAAAGGAACAAAGATCAGGTTACCAGCTTACCCCAGAAACAGTCCTTTGTGAACAGAACTGGACTATTTTGCTTTGCAAGACAGAGAAGACGTACCTATGCTGTTCTCTTTCAGACACCTTCCCTGTCATCTGTCCCCACAGCCAGCATTTTTCACATGCAGCAAATTAATTTTACATTCTCAGCAGGCATCTCTTCCAGAGACCAGCCAACTTCCTGATATTTTCTGTTCAGCTTTTATATCTGCAGATCTATTTTAAATAAAAACCTATGTGTTTTACAAAACATGAGTGCCAGTAACACAGAGGAAAAATGTGACATTTTTCTCCCCAGGATATTTTGACTGACACGTGAAAAAGTCTATAATCTTACATAGGCTCAAGCTGCTCGTGTTGACATCCAAATGTTTGGTGAAAAAGAGCTTGACTGCCTTCCATGAAAGGTGTAGTCTTCTGATTTAGTCTCTTTAGCCCAGAAAAAATATTACCTCAAGCTCTTTCTCAAGGTATTTTATTTTATTCGCCTGTCACAAATGCAGCAGATGAATTGTGGGTGAATTGACTTTCAACTCCCTAACCAAATCTCCACACAATACCTTGTTTATTTTCATCATGTTCTCATGCTACCAGCTGAGCCTGTTCCAAAAGCCACCTCAACTCAGTGCTCAGCATGGTGGAAATGCTCCCTGGCTTTTACAAGTACTTGATCATTAGAGCTCAGTAGCCTCCTTCAAAGCTCCTGGCAGTGATCCTTCAGCATCCTCCTGGAGAGCCAGCCACCCCTGCAGACAGGGAGCATCTGGCTGGTCTGTGGAAGTGAAAAAGCCTTCCCCATCCCACCCCACCACTGTGCTGCCCCATCTCGACATTATTCAACTTTAAACTCCTCCCAGACAGCAGCACAAAACTCCAAACAGGAGCTAAAGCAAAACTTTATGTTTTGTATCCTGTGGTTCTGTACTTGAGTGAAAGCACTCCAGCATCAAGACAAAAAACATCCCCCAAGGGTTTTCCCCCAAACACCACAGTGAAAACCCTGTGAGCTTTGAGTCATTGTTTCAGATTTATTGTGTCATCAGAGATTGGGAGAAACAGAGGCGGAACTCACCACTGAGCACTGCAGGGCATGGTAAATCTGCTGGAAACTGGGTGTCTCTGGGCAGAGACCCACAAAGTCAGCTCTGCCTCCCAGCATTGCAGACGTGTTACCAGTGTGAAAGTAGCTAATCTCTGCAGGATTATGACAAACACAGATTTCAAACTGACCCTTGCAGTGTGTCAGCACTTGAATTTGTGCCTGAGCCATATCAGCACATAAGACAGGAAATAATATATGAAAGATAAAAAGCTTATTCTGCAGTGCAGGGAGAGGTCAGCTGTCCATGCTCCAGAGTAGGTTCCTCTGAATCCAGGTTTTGGGGTTGGGGAAGCTGGGAGTTCACTGCTGCATTCGTGGACTCAAAATGTTGGATGTGTACCTGTGTCAGCAGGTGCTGTCATACTTCACTTCAGAGATAAATGAAAACTTGGGGGAAACAGTGGAAGAGGGAGATTTGTTTCTGCTTCATGCAGATACACAGAAGTTGACTGAGGGAACCGATAGGGAGGTAAATGCACCTCTTCTGATCCTGGGTTTGGACATGAGTAAGGTAATTTTGAGGAACTGGAAAACTGCAGAGCTAGAAGAGATTGCTACAGAGTCACAGCAGGACTAATGCCTGAAAGGACCAGGGCCTTAGGATTAGCTCTGAGCATTTCATGGTCACTTAACTGTGGCTAACCCCAGTTTTGATTTACTTTATGGTAAGGGAAAAAAAAAAAAAAAAAAAAAAAAAAAAAAAAAAAAAAAAAAAAGGTGTGGGGGAAGGAGAGCTCACTGCAGAGCTGTTAAAAAACAGGGCTAGCCTGAGGGATGAGGCTGGCAAAACCCTACTGCTTATATTTAATATTAGTATAAGCACAACTGGGCATTGCTGGACCCAACCAGCCTCAGAGCTGCAAGAGCTGGATGTTTATATGTGCCCTGAGACCTGTTTATGGCAGAGCTCCTGGTCTGAGAAAGCAAATATTTACACACAAGTGTTCCCCTGCTTAGCTCCACGTCCCCCAGCCCGGCACTGCAGGTCTCGGCTCTGACCCAACCGGGCACTGCCCTGCCCCAGCTCAGAGCCGGGCACTGCCCTGCCCCAGCTCAGAGAGGGGCACTGCCCTGCCCCAGCTCAGAGAGGGGCACTGCCCTGCCCCAGCTCAGAGCCGGGCGCTGCCCTGCCCCAGCTCAGAGAGGGGCACTGCCCTGCCCCAGCTCAGAGCCGGACACTGCCCTGCCCCAGCTCAGAGCCGGGCGCTGCCCTGCCCCAGCTCAGAGCCAGCCTGCTCCAGACCCCAGGTCCTTTGTCAGCCCTCCCAGAGACCAAAAGCAAACACAACCTGCAGAGAGGAGATAAACACAGAGGTGAAGTCAACAATTGGTGTCTGTTGATCCAAACCCAAGCAGACAGAACCCTCTGCCACAACACAAACAGGAGCCCTGTTCTGCCTTTTAACTTCACTTTCTACAGGAGACTGGGCTTCTTTTCAGCTCAGAGGCATGAGGGGAAGTATGAGCTGTGTAGCTCAGTGCAAAATATTAAACTCAATAAGATATTTTTCTTCTTGGCATAAGGTTTCCCAGAACCCATTTTCCAGCAGATCTCAGCTTGATGGTCAGCAGTTTTGCATGCAAACACATACCAGTTTTGCAGCTTCCCAATCACAAATGCAAGACAGGCAGAAGGCTGGCAGGCTGGTGACTGCTCTGGCTAGAAGGCGAGTGGGAAGGGAACAAAAAAATCCTGGTCCAGTGAGGTTAATTCCTTGTTTGTTCAGTTCAGCTTGGTAAAGACCATGGCAACATCCAGCTGCTTCTAAACAGAGACAGCAGAAGTGCATGAATATCTGATTAGCTGAGTGTTATCCCTCCAGACCTGGACCTCAGCAGCTCTCTAGGACTGGGATTTCTGCATATTCACTTCAGATTAGGACCCTCCCGGGAATGAGGGAATCCAGCAGTCGCTGGAAACACCGACTCCCTGCAAACCACAAAGTAGGAAAAAGTGTATAGTGATTGTTCTTCCCATGATTCAGAGTAAATAAAAATCTAGTGAGATAATCAGGAAGGGACCATCTAAATGCTGTCTGTCTTCTGCAGGACAAGAACACTTGCTTGGAAGCAATCAGAAGATGCTTGATAACATTGTTTGCAGCTATGTCAGCGGTGACCCATCAGCCTCCTTACACGTGAAGATGGATGTCAAGGCTGAGCCATTGTGTATTCTTGAGATACAAAGGAGAATACTTTGAAAAGTAGTCCCAGAGCACTCCAGTCATCACCATGAGATGAAGTACAATAAGACATGTGAAAAGCTGTGGCAGTTGTTTTATGTCTCATATGTGTCTTTGTGAATAGCAGCTTCAGTAATTTATGTTCCTGGTTGAAAAGCTTTTTGTAGCCTTAATACACAGAGTGGTTAACCCTTCTACTCCTCAGCTCAAGAATCTGTACAAGTCACTGAAGACAAATAGCGCCATCCTTGGCTCCATCTCCAGTGTCCTTTTTTACATCTACGCACTCACATCCCTTATTTTCCAGGCGTGTAGGCTGGCTGCAACCCTGAAGCACAGAAGATACTCCAGGATACTTCTTTTAGGGTACAACACAGGACTTTCTCTACCCCTCTGCCACCTACCTCTCCCTCAATATCCTTTGTTTTGTTCCTTTGGTGCTCCATCCTCCCCTTCCTGAGGAATCCATATTTTCCCCTTGCTGCCTGTATGTACCCTGCCACTCAATCCTTCCTGCAAACGTTTTGCAAGGCATCAATTCTCTACAGATCAATTCAACACAATTTTCAGTCTTTTTGGGGAAATACAGGTTTTTCAGAATGACTTCTACAAATCATATCAAGATACAAAGAAACCCTGGTTGTACCCAAGAGAAACTCACACTTTTTTTGCTGGTAGGTTCTCAACAGAAGCACTTCCAGTGGTTTTGCACGTGTGTTCACATACATAAAATGCAGGAGATGATTAAGAGAACAGCATCACATAAAACAAGAACAGAGAGACTAATTCCTTGTAATAATATCAGTAGAACCAGAATTTTTTGTGCCATATGCTGTAAAACAAACCAAAAAAACCCCAAAACTTATCCTTACCTTGTAAAGGGCACTACCTTCTGCCTAATTTCCTGTCTCCACCCTCAGCCTGCACCCAACTCTGTGGGGTTGGGACAGTCAACAAAACCCTCACAGAGAGCCAGTGCAGGGACACAAGATGCCCTGAGACCCTCTAAGGTGTTCACATGTCTGCAGGAGAAAGCGATGCTGCCTCTGTTGCCTCCTGCTGCCACCACACGTCACTGTAAAGACAGAATGGCAATGAGTGACAGCGATCTTTAGGGAAGGCTCTAAACTTCTCGTGGAGATGGAGCCCACAGTCCTCAAGAGCTGCCCCCAGCTGTACCTCAGCCAGCCCCACTCTCCTGACATAAGTGCAGCATTGGGGCCTCCAACAGCATTTGGGCCAAGATGAAAGCAGCAACAGAAGGAAAACACATGCTTGGAAGAGGGAAAAGGTGGGAAAATAGATATGAGAAAAAGGATACCACAGGGAAGGACAAAGAGCAATGACTAAAGATCACTTGCAAGCAGAGCTAAGTTAGGTCATTGCCTCTGCCAGTGTCTGCCAGCAATGAGGTCCTTATGAATTTCACAGCAATACAACCATATCTATTTTAATACTAACAAAAACCCCAAAAACCTCCAGTGTGCCCATAATTAATAGCAGTTCAACAGGGACCAGTTCTTGCCAGCCACTTTGCTGGTGTGTTGGCAGCCCACCAGAAGCACAGCTCTCAGCAGCACTGCGACAGCAGAGGCTAAAAAAGCCATTTTCAGAATCCTCCCCCTCTGCAGCCACAGGGGACCCTTTGCTCCAGTGCAGGTTCTGGAGCATCTTGTGCTTGGCCCCGTGCTCTGGCCCCGTTTCTGGTTATGGGATCTGGGAGACTCATTTGAGATTAAACAAAGGACTAAAGATTAGGTGTTCTGTAATTTAGTACTTCCTTCGCCTGCTTTATGTTTAGCAGCTTTTGGCAGAGGAAAGGAACAGCAGCAGCCAAGATGGGCTCTCTGTGAATCCACACAACCTAACCAGAAACAAGAGCATATACTTGACTCCAGTTAGCAAGAGAACTTTCATCCATGGTCCCTTTCCAAGCACTACACTTGCATTCATTTTGCCATCAAGCCATGTGGTTGTTTAACTAGACTCATGGAAAACACATTAAAAAATAAACCATAGAGCAGATCCAGATGTTTTGAAATGCTAAACTTAGTGCCTCACACTCTTCCCTCCTCATCCAGCTTAAAAAAATTCCTGAAAAACTCAAAAGCATTCCTAAGCTGGTTTGTCATGAGCCATTACTTCATACTAAAAAGTATACTCCAGCACAGACTTAAATAATCAATCTTTTAGCCATAAACACAATTACCAAAACACTTTGAAGGTTTGGATCAACTTCATGAAAGGATAAAAATTCTTTGCTCTCTCTCCTAATTTAAATAAGATTCTTGTTTCCAATAAAAGTTGCTTTCCACATTGAAAATATACACAGAGAAGCGGATGATATCCCCGAGTTCCAGTCTCAGGATGATGCAGCGGGCAAGGAAGACTGGAAGGGAAGGAGGCAAAGGCACTTCACACATTATTTTCTAGCTGTTATGCACAAAGCAGGAGAAATCAGGCTCAACAGCACTGCCCTGCTATAACACCCTCAAAATGGGAAGGAAGAAAACAAATTTTTGCTAGTTCTACTTAGTTCTGCAGTCAGCTGCCATTCGCATGTTACTCCTTTGTCCCACTCCTACGTCTTATTTCCAATGCAAAGATTTTTAACCTGATCTCGTTCCCTTGAGCTGGCCAGGAACCTCCTCAATTCCCTCCCCACACCACATGTCAGACTCTTAATTTAAATAGCTGCCAGGCCAGAATCGGTTACATCATTTTTCCCCCGCTTCTTTTCCAGGTATTCTTCTAATGGTTCCTAAGCTCTCTCCCAGAATATTTCCTACAGTTTTCAGGTGGTTTGAGAAACAATGGAGATCACAATCTATTTTTTATAATCCTAGATGTGGTAATTGAAGCCTTACATCCCTGAAAAGCAGTTGAGGGTTGTTCACTGGATGAATGTCAAGTGCATGAATACATCCAGCCTTACATTCAGCCATGAAAAGCTTTACTGGGAAAGACATTAAGCCTAGGTCACCAAGATGAGACAACTGAGGTGATGGCCACCCTCCGTGTCCCTCAGGCCCAGTTTTCAGGTTTATTTATGCACAAATACCAAGAATGAATGAGTCGACATGTCCAGGTGCTTTTGAGAATGCCCTCAAGGTACTCATCACCAGCTATAAGCACTTCACTACCTCTGAAGCCTTGATCCACAAGCTCTCCTTTTACGTATGGAGCAGAGAAACCCCACAAGCCACCCAAATTTCCTAAAAAATGAGGTGGTTTTAGTCAGTGGAATGGTCTTTGCTTCAAAATCATCCACTGAGATACATAAAAAGGAACGGGAAAACTTTATTTTTTCTAATAAATCTTGCATCAAAATTGTCATTAGAGTATTCCTAATATCAAAACTCTGGTCATGTCTGTGTATCCTCTCTGCACCTCCTCTCCCTCTTTCCCCCAACCCATTTGGTGGTGCCGCTTTATCCAGCCCAGTTTGTGGTCAGTGTAAATCTTACATGCATCAGTGAAGATTTCCCCAATAGGGTTTTAGTTAAAAACAAAGGATCTGGGCCTTTGAGACTTATCTTAACTACATGTTGCAGATCAGCTTTAAAATCAGCTCCAAAACATTTGGAAATTGTTACAGTCCGCTGGCTCTGTAATTATAAAAAGCTGAAATTACTTTGAAGCTTCATTTAGAGAAGACTAATGCTGCAATTACTCAGCAGAGCCCTTTGCAGCCTGATTATCAATGAGGGCTGTACGTTCCCATCCGTGCACAACCTGAGCCACAGAAGGGCAGGACACCACGAGCCACATCCCCCCAGGCATCCCTTGTTAATGTGCTCCCCCCATAAAACAACCTGCTATCAACCAAGAAAATAATATATTGCGTGCTGGTTTAATTGTAATTTACGGTTTCCTTGTAAAGCAGCGCATGCAAGAGGGCACTGCGAGAAGCTGGAATGTTTTCCAGGAGAGGCCAGCAAACTGTGGCTCAGCTGTATGGGAGTGATTAGCACCTGCCTGTCGGTACAAAGCAGCAAAGTCCACAAAGCATGAGCTCAGCTTTTGGCCGAATGGAGGGACTGAAAGGCCTTAAGTTTTCCTGGGCAATAAATCCAGTGATTACTGAGATTATATTAACTCAAATTAACTCCTAACATGTTTTTTTTTGTAGCAGCACAAACAGCCCTACTCAGATCTTGCCCAGTTGGGCACAAGGCTGAAAGGTATTGCTTCCTGTGGGCAGGAGAGATGAGTCACAGAGGAAAACCTGACCCTGTGACCTCTACTCTGCTCGCATGAGTAGACCCTAAGCCTGATTAATCTGCTCAGCAAAAACTCTCAAATTTTACAAGTGTTTGTGATGAAAAAAAATTCTCTCATTAAAAATCATAACTTTTCCCCTCCAAACGTTTAAATATATACACACACAAAAAAGTAAATTCATTCTGCCAGCAGAGAACAACTTTTTAGCAATTTACTGACAAGCAAATAGTTTTGCCAGACACTTCAACAAAATGAAAATACAGTTAAAAATAATTCCTATGTAAAAGCAGCACTTTGGTTTCTTGGAGGGCTGGGTTGGCTCGGCTTGGGTTTGAGTTGTGTTTTGTTTGGTTTTTTCTTTGTTTGTTTGTTCTGTTTGTTTGTTGTTTTTTTTTCTCTGTTGGACTCATTTTAATTAGAAAGTTAACTATGAGAATGAAGACTGCAAAATTAAGGTCCTTAAGTTATTTGGTTGCTTTCAGCAAAACACACTACAATCAAGGGGACTATTCTTCCCCTCAAGGAAGATGCTGTGCAAGGGTCACCACGAGCCCTGGTGCACCCAGCTGACATGCAGCAAGAGTATTCACCAGGAAATCTGCCGGCTCATAATGTTATTTATCCTCCAATTCATATATGCTGTACATTAGAAAAAAAATCTAAAAATAGGAGTTGCTGCTGTGGTAAAAGTGCTGGTTAGACACAGACAGGGCTATAAAACCAGGCAGAACCATCAGCCTTCTCCCACAAATACAGACAGGCAGTGAGGAAGAGGAAGGCAATCTCCCACCCAGTCACTTCTGGCAGCTTTGGTTCCAATTCTTCTTACAGACATGCAGCCTTTTTTCGTCAAGGGGGCTGTGTGGGCATGGCAAGAAGTCCCTAAATTCTTGTCTATTTGTTAATTTTGACTATCCTGGAGAGCGGAAGGTGTTGTTCTTCTGCCTCTCAGTGCCAGGGAGATGATGAGCGTTGCAGGAGAAAGAATAACAGACATCTCCATCTCCCAGCACCTGCAGGGAGCTGGGGGAACACCTGGCAGCAGCCTCCGTGCTGCTGATGCTCTCTGCACAACTGAGCCCTTCCCAGCAGCAGCTGTTCGGCTGCAGCACACCTGGGGCTCAGCACCCAGCCAGCCCCCAAACAGAAAACACTTCTAACAGCACACTGTGGCCCCAACACCGCTGCAAACATCCCCAAAACAACACCTCTGAACCCTTTCAGCTCCGAGGAGGGCTGGGGCAGACAGGGCGTTGCCACGTGTCTTCAACCAGACACCACTTGGGAGAGAATGAAAGGCAGTACTTTCTCCTTGGGTAATACTGACACTTTCGCCTAATTAGAAGGCTTTAATAGGCATCTCCCTCCCTCACACCTCCCTGTTAGCAGACAGCTTATTCAGAGCAGCAAGATTAACAACATTTTTGCTACTTTGATGTTACCCAGAACAAATTAAAAATTAAATGAATCTAGTTAGTCACTTCTCAAGCACAATGCCTTTTGTGTTATGTTACTAGTTGGTATTTTTTTCTTGTAGCCTGACACCCAAACTAGAAAGCAACTGGATACTTGTGTGTTTACAGCGTTCAGATCTTCTACAATAATGTAAACCTGTGACTCAAAAGCTTTGACTCAAAGTGTAAAGCTTTGACTCAAAGTCACGAAGCCACAGGTATATGAGGAGGGGGAATAATGTCATTGTTATGCAAAATTATCGAGTTCACTGGTTTATACCTCTGTTTACCTCAGGGGCCCATTTCAATGCCATGTCATGTTTGGTAACTCACTTTGAACCAGAACTGATACAGCACCACAGCAAACACAAAGTCACCTGAATATCCCTGGGCATAGAGATCCCACATCCCCTCCGGGCCCCAGCTCCAGTGCTGGACCACCCACATGGGGAAAAATAATAAACAAAACAACAGCAGTTGTCATACTGTAAGGTGAGCAAGGGAATTTGACTGATAATCTTTTATCAAAGGTGCAGTCTGAAGCAGCAGTGGTGTGATTGCATTTCTGCCTGAACCCCCGACCTCTGCTGAGCAGGGCTGCCGAGAACACACACACAAGAGGGGAAGAGAAACCCTTTCAGGAGCATCTTTGCTTGCTGCCCATTTGCTTGCTGAGGGGTAGGTGGTTCCTCTCCCTTCCCATGGAAGCAAGCTGTTGTTTCACTCCTCCGATAAAGCTGTTGGTGTGGTAAACTCAGCACTGAGATGCAGAGTTCAGCAGTTCACAGAGGGAGCTGTGAAGCAGCCCAGAGACAGCTCCTGCACAAGTGACTGCTCAGCCCATGTCTATTAAAAACCCTCCCCAGAGCTGCTCCCTCTCCACACGGGTTTTTAGGTGCTGCTTTCCTCCCCTGACAGAAGTGCAGCTTGTAAACTGGGAACTGCAGCTACTCCTGTTAACAGGCTTCTTACCGTAAGCTGAGCCGCACTGTTCCTCTCTGAATATTTTATCTGTTCCCAGCATCGAGGAAAACTGGCTCCTTCCCTTTGCCTTCCTGTGCTGACCAGAAAAATGAAGTAATACAGTGAAGTACCTCCCCAGCAGCCACACAGCCACATCACCAGGAACCAAACACCCATTTTAGGCCAAGTTTATTTAGAGAACACAGATTTATGGGCTCAACAGGCACTCGTGTGCCCATGTCTGCCTCTCTCTGCCCATCTCCAAGCTCTCAGACAGGATGTCCAAACATATCAGACATTAAACCCAAGTCCAACAGCCCTCTCAACCCTGCAACATCCCCTGGTTTTCCTTATCTCTCTTCAGGGCAGATGCCACTCACCAGAGCCGTGAAACTATACCTCTATCACATTTTCTTATCTCTATATAAAGTCACAATCCCTCCCTCCCAAAGGAAACCATGAGACTACAGTAATGCTCGAAAATGAAAAAGCCTATAGAAGGTACAATAATTAAAATTCCATTTTAATTCCTCTGCACAGGGGAAGGAGACAAGGTCTCCAGCACGTGTTCTCCCACTGCCACAACAGTTCGTGCATTGTGTTATAAAATTTTTCAGTGCCATTTATTTTTACTTGGCCTGTGAAATACTTTGGGGAAGGCCTCCTTGTAAACGGCCCATAAAGTTTGACAGGAACTAAACCTCCTACTGTTTTTGTGACTGATATAAAAGAGAACCAACTCAGCTGGCACCCTTAATGCATGTTTTATGGGAAAAGGAAGACTGTCCCCTGCACAAGCAGCCAGTTCCCGAGCAGGCTGAGCTCAGGCCTGTAAGCATCTTTTGTGGCCTTTTACGAGCTAAGGCCTTCCCTGTAAAGTTCGGGCCTCACCACAAACCCGCTTCCCTCTGGGCTCATCCATTAATAAGCACTTTCATTAAAATTCCACCTTTCCTAGAGAAACAGCCGAGCTAATTTAACAGGAAATTGACTTTCCCCGTCCCCCGCGCGTTCTGGCCGCGGTGACAGCAGCCAGCGCTGCCCAGAGACATCCTGCCATTAGCATTGCTCCTTCGTGCATCGATCCGCAAAGCCACAGAGCTCCTCGCACGGTTTGGGGCAAGAGGAAATGGGGGAGTCACTCAGGAGATGCAGCTGCTTTCAGATAAACACTGGGAAGCAATTGATCCCTTGCTTCCTCAGCAACCACCAGCCTCAGGAAAGCACAGGAACAGTGATGAAACTCAGGGACTGGGCGCAAATGGCAGTGGGTTATGGGCCCGGTCAAACACACAGAAGGTGTGCAGCAGGAGGAGAGCTGCTGAAGGGGGATTAAGTGCAGAACAGGGTCACACAGTCTGTGGGCAGAGATCTGGCTCTCTGTCCATGGCACACAGTCATCATCCTCCTCCTGAGGTGTTACTATCAGTCCTATAGAGATAAAGAACAACTCCAACTTCCTGAGACAGACTACATTCCAGAAAATAAATTTCATCATCATGCCAATACTTTCTGAGCAGAGTTCATTAAATACATTATATGTATCCTGTATATTGGCAAACTTTAAAGAATTAAGAACTTTTTTGGCTTTATTGTAAAAATCCATTTCATTCTCTTTTGGCTTCCAAGATAAGCTTTCAGGTAGAAGGCTGTACATAACACCACTGTATTTAGAAATGAGAAATCAGAAACTGCACTGACTCCATCTGTCCATAAAAAAAAACACAGCATAAAAAATTCTATATGAATTTATTCTGCATTCTAGTGAGGTATCTCTCTGCATTTTACAAGAAAGTGTCCAGGGAAAGTGACAGGTTTATTTTTAGCCTTTCTTTAATCTTTGCAGAGTATGGCAGCAGATTGCAACCCATCATGAGCGTCCCAAACTAGGCTGAGATATGCTGCTGAAAAAGAATGGGTTTAGATTGACTGTCATACTGCAAAGATATGGAGATGTTCTTAACAACCAGCCCCACTCCAGCTATAAGAAATTTGATCATATGCATTTCATTCTCAGTGTCACATATAAGTGGGAGATACATTTGTCACTGGATAATACATTCAGAATTAACAAGAAGAACTTGTCAGGTTTTGGCTGCAACCACTGAAGCTAAAGCCTAGAGCGAAATAAACTGTCAGATCAGAGCTTTGTTAAAAGGATTAAACCCATTCTTAAGGGTGGAGCTGTGGAAAAGCTTTTAAGCTTTGTACTTACACCTGAAAGGTTTCAAACCAGGTTTCTAAAAACAACTGACACAAACCAAATATTTTGAAAAACAACAGCTAATCTGACCTCGGAAGCAGGACCATCTCCAGGATCAGCTGTGTTGTGAGCCACGCACAGAGCAAACCCTGCCGAGGAGCCCTGGATCCCTCAGGCCGTCACTAATTATTGGCCACATTTTTTGGCATCTGCTCAAGTTGCTGTAGAATCAGTAACTGTTTTGTGGGTTAGTCTCATTACAGACCTACTACAGTAATTGATTTGCACAGTGGCCATGTGGTAACTCATAAAACTTTTCACGGGAGTCCCAATTCTGCAAATATTTCCTCCTGCACTTACGGGGAACAAAGCATCCTCTGGAAGCCAACGAGTTCAGCCACACTCCCAGCCTGCACGGAAGCATTGGAAGGGTCAGACCATTGCAGTGCAGCCTTTATGTGACGGGGAAAAACTCTTTTCCTACATTCAATTAGTTGCAGAATTGCACCACATGATACCCTTGCAAATGAGGTAGGTGTTACCATCCCGCTGCCTCGGCAGCTGGGGAGGCAGGGCTGTGACTCAGAGGTGCGGGAGCTGCTCAAGGTCACACAGTAGCTCAGCCATAAATAGCACCCAGGTGCCCAGCCCTGAGCTTCCTCACGCTGCTTCTGCAGTATTTTGGGAGCACAACTTCAGCTGCAAACAGGTTTTGGACCCAGTCAGGGTTTGGCGTGTCCTGTGTCTGCTTCAGGACAGCAAACAGCACAATCTCTGCAGCAGGGAGGCTGATGGGCACCAAAGAAGCTCAGGCTCAAGGGGGGCTGCTGCTGTACTGTCAGGGTCACCCCTACACAGGTCCAAAAAAAGTGCATCAAGGGGGTCATCTGGAAGCAAGTGAAGGTGGAATCTGAAAGTTAAAACATCCCTCCCTCTACAGCTCTAACAAAAATATCTCCCACCAAGGAGGCCACAGCTCCAGCTGTCAGATGAAAGGCTCCAGTGTTACACATAACCTGTCGGCAAAATCTTCCCAGCACCCAAGTAACCTCCGAACCTTCTGCACCCATAATCAGCCACTGGCCAAGGCCAGCCGGGATGGGACCAGCTTCCAGCACCTGGTCTAGTGGAAGGTGTCCCTGCCCGTGGCAGGAGGATTGGAACTCTGGGATCTTTAATGTCCCTGCCAACCCAAATCATCCTGTGTTCAATAAAATACAAAGTTGGGTCATTCAAATGCCTTACAGAGCCCAGGCACTCAGCTGAGGGTGACCTTTTCCTCACCCATTTGGTCTCAAGGCAAGATTATTGTGCTCTGCAGCAGTTGGAGCTTGTGGGAGTTGGACTTTACGGGGCTGGACCCCAAGAAAGAAGGGGGAACCAGCTGCAGACCCTCTGGCTTTGCAGAATCTACAGTCCAAGGACAAAGCTGGAATGAGCCTGCATCACGCAAGTCAGATGTTTTGCCAAAAGTGCCACGAAATGAATGCTGATAAGATTAAAGTTTAGTGATTCTGAGAGACATCAGGTAGACCTTTGATGCTGTAATGGGATCACGAGAGCTGGAGTCTAATTTCATTACAAAATTGGTACAGTCATCTCAGAATGTGAGCAAGTCTCTTAAATTCTCTGTGTCTCTCTGCCACAGGATAGGATATGTCTCAATTGACTTCATCTGTGCAGGTTATCAAGCCATCAGAGCACAGCCTGTTGCTCAGCAGTGCAGCCCCAGCACAGCTGCAAACCTGCAGCTGAGAGCCTTCCACAGCCAGCTCATATTTAATGCTGGCCTCTGTGTGGTGTGGACATTACTAAATCATTTTAAGGAATATGTTCAGGAATTTTAAAGCAAGGAATCCTTGTTTCACATTTGAAGCCAGTTTTGGTTCAAAATGCTCGTTTGCCCCACCTGGGAGGAAAAGCATCACAGCTTTTCTAGTGATCAAACCAAGCTCTGCAACCTCCCAACACCTTTAATCATTGTGTACCACAACAGTGTGACACCACTCTCTGTGTGAAACTCTGCTCTCACCCCTCCTGCTTTTCACACCAGCCTGCTTTAGGGCTGGGTTGTTTCATTGTTTTTTTTAATACTTGAACTCAATTGTGCTAAGCATTGTACACTCACTGAAATACCAATATACCCCTGGCCACCATTCCTGCCAGGTAATTAGGTT
>VWZT01011586.1:409276-501924 GCA_013397055.1 Pachycephala philippinensis | reverse complement strand
CAGCCTGTCCCCACTCCACAGCCTGTCCCCACCCCACAGCCTGTCCCACACTGGCCTGGTGGGAGGAGAGGTGAAAATTGGGAGGGACAGAGTTTGCCCCTGGGGGACATCACGTGTCCCTCCCCAAACCTGATGAGAGGCAGGAGGGTGGAAGGATGGAATCAAACTCCCAGCTACTCCACGAGGGAGCAGCTCAGAAGAGGCAGCCTGCTGTGTTAATAAAACCAGGACAAATAATGCCAGAGGTGAGGAATACCTCACCCATGCCCCATCACTCCCTTCCTCACCCTCCATCTCCATAAAACTTCCCCACAAAGATGAGGGTGTTATTTTTGAACAGCAAAACTCCAGAGAAATGGGGGGGAATGGTGAACTGTGCCTCTCCAGCAGCATAAAGATCTAGATATATTTTTCATAAAATAATTAATTCTTAGCCCGGCTCTCTGTCAAGCTCCAATATTGGTTGAAACCTGTGGAAGCAATAATTTATAAATTACTAACAGTAGCAAACAAACAGCTTTTTCAGCATCTGCCATTGCTTGTGACAAAAAATATATGCAAAGCCCAGGAATCACCTGAAGAAACATGCCAGGATGGGTTTCCCCATCCATCAGAGTGACCACCACGTCTAACCACAGCTCAGAGCAGCAGAAAACAAATGCTTCCAACAAGCTGCTCTGTATTTGCTCTGGTGACTAACAGCTCAGGGGGAAAAAAATTTGCAAGCAATTTATGAGTGGAAAAAAAAGGTAACACTTGAATATTATTCATTACAAATTATTCATGCTCTTTTTCATGCAAGTAGTCTGCCCATTCATCAAAATTTTTGCTCCATCCAGGGCTGGGAAACAAGCTGTTACTCATTTTTATTTTCTTGTATTGCACTCAAGGTATAATATATGAAGAAAGTCATATTCTGCTGGTGCACGGGCAAGGGACAGGATTACAGAGTGGAAAACTGCAGGCAGCAGAGCCGTGGGGCTGCAGGCAGCAATCCTGGGGAAGGGACAGCACTGCTGGGGTAAATCCACACAGGAAGGGCTGATGTCAGTGGGGAAGAGCCAGGCTTTGGACTGGGGTTAGTGGAAAACCTGCAGAATCTGCCATCAGCCACAGCCCCACACCAACAGAGCGCCCCAGAACACCAGGGAGCCTCCTTGGTGAGGGCACAGAGCCTGCCCTGGCCACCAGCGCTCCTTGGGGACACAGGGCTGGGATGGGATGGGATGGGATNTGGGATGGGCAGAGCTGAGGGCACTGTGCCTGCCCTGGCCACCAGCATTCCCTGGGGACACAAGGATGGGATGGGCAGAGCTGAGGGCACTGTGCCTGCCCTGGCCACCAGCATTCCCTGGGGACACAAGGATGGGATGGGCAGAGCTGAGGGCACTGTGCCTGCCCTGGCCACCAGCATTCCCTGGGGACACAAGGATGGGATGGGCAGAGCTGAGGGCACAGTGCCTCCCCTGGCCATCAGCATTCCCTGGGGACACGAGGAGCGATGTGCTGGGCAGAGCTGGGTCCCCAGGGCGGTGGGCAGCAGGGAGGAGTGGCAGGAGGCAGGAGGCAGCACATGCACCTGCACAGGGATTGAGTCACTGCGTGTGGCAGGTAGCAGACGGGCCTTGGCATGCATAATGATCCAATCTGCATCGGTGATGATTGCCTGGGCGAAGCCGGCTCGAAGGCGGGTGCGATCCTGGGCTTGTTAGACTGCTGATATAAAGGGAAAGAAAGAGAGAAAAAAAAAAAAGAGAAGTCAGGCTTGCTTATGCATTCCTGTTTTGTTGTTTTTCCATCTCATTGATTAAAATGTGAGAGTGAGTTTAGCCTTAATGAATGTCAAGGGCTCTCTTGCTGGAAGGAAAACTGGTTCAGGCGGTGCCCTGTGAACTCTGGGCATGGGGCTGTGCCAGGGCAGAGTGCCCCGACTTGCCGAGCTCAGAGCCCCACCAGAGCAGGGCACAGGGGTGGGAATGCTGCCTCCCGCTCATCCCCTGGCCTTGGGCTCCTCATCCAGGGGGGAAGCAGCGGGAAAAGCCAGGCCAGGCTGGTGTGGAGGTGCCCGAAATGCCCCGGCTGTCACTCTGCTCCTGGAGCACCCACCCGGCCCAGCCAGAGGCAGCAGCTCCTGCTCTGCCCTTGCAGAGGGAAATGTTTACCTAGAGCCCTGCCTTCCTGCAGCAGCTGGAAAGTAGGCTGAAATACAGGAAACATGACATCATTTGCCTTCTCCCAGCACAAGATAGATTAGCTCCTTTGTAAGGGGAAGCAGCGGTGAGAAACACACACCCCCAGCAGTAAATTCCACTATTACAGAGACACATTTATTGGGAGATAACAAAAGAAAGCTGCTTCTGCAGTGACTTTTTGGACAGAAAAGAGAAGACATCTATTTTATTCTTTTGAAGTAGATGCTGTGTAGGAAATGGCTAGCTTTTTACAGCTGGCTGTGTTTTCAGCTACAGCTTTCTCCAAACCTGCTCCTGAAGCTGTGTGCTGTATGAGTCACTCCATCAAATAAAGAGCAATAATAAGTTATTGTGAGCACCAGGCTTTTAGATTTCTCAGTCTTCTCATCTGAAGAATAAAAATTACCCCCTTCCTGACTTCTTAACTTTGTTGGCCAAACTTTAAAGCTGTGGCTGAAAACCAAGCAAAACTACCAAGTATGCTACTGTAGTGCAACTGGTTTCATGTAGTTCAAAGCCAACATTCCTGGGTTCATTTCCCAGCTCTACCATGGCTCTACCAAAGCTCTTTTCTTTTCCTTTTTTTTTATTAAACCTTCATCCAGTCATTTGATGAGTTTCTCGTCTGAAAACAAGCCTGTCCTGAAGGGCACCAGGAGGTGCAGAAATTCATATGAGCAAATTGCTTTAAATCATCCTTTGCTTATATAGAAAGCCAAATAAATAATGAAATTAGTTGCTTCTTCCTGAAGAAATTAAGATTTAAGGTAAATGTAACCCCCCCATGGCTGTCACATCCAGCAATTTTTTTTAGGATGGAGTGCAAAGCTGCTCAGAGCAGGGCCTCTGACAGGTCATCCTGGGTTCGTTGGGTTAGTTCTGGAGATACTCCACAGATTTTCTGCACTTGGGCTCTTGCTGTGCTGTTCTCTGCATTTTCCTGTTCCTCATACCAAAATCTCCCTCCCATCACCCAGCTCCATCCCTGCAGCTCTGCTCCTCAGTGGCTGGGATGGCTGGGACAGGATGAGGGGTCCCATCAGGGACTCTGCAGGGAGGAGAACAGCTTTGGCACTGCTTTGGGTGTGGGGCAGCACAGTTTGTCTGCAGCAGCTGATGTAGCTCCAAGCCTTGTGCTTCACACCCAAACAGAGAGAGGAAACCACCTCTGTGTGCCTCTGCACACACTGCTCATTCCCACAGAGCTGGGGAACCTGCCAGGAAGGAGTTTTTTTTCAAGAGGGCAGATCCTGGCGAGGTCTGATTTCTAGCTGGGAAATGCATTATGCATCTGGTACCTTGGGGAATCCATGGAGAAGGCTGAGAGAGGCTGGCAGTGGGTAGCTATTAAATATATTGCAGCTATTATTACTGTGGAGAAGGCAGGCACCAGAATATCATCGAGGGGGGCTGAAGAGAAGGAATGCAAGCAAAATACAGGCATCACATAGGAAATTAAACCATCTTCAGAAAGTAACTCGGGGAAATGCGAAATGCTGGTAAAACTAGCTGGAACAGGCAGTTTTTCCGTAAATGTTCCCACATTGACCCCTCCACCTGCTCCTCAGGCACCGTCAGAGCCCCATTTTGCACTACAGTGGAATGGTTAAACCCAGCAGAAAGGCAGCAAAAGTAAAGGTTATGTGCTCAGTGTGAGATTCCGCAGCCGAAAGAGCTCATTGACTGCAGGGGTCCCTGGGTCAGGGATTCGCTTGTACAGATTTGGTTGGAGCTATTCTGGGAGGGATGCTGGCTTGTTCTCGGTGCTTTGGGAATACCTGGGACCACGGTACCCTGTGAACACTGGTTTTCAGAGGTCAGAGCTGCCACGTCCCCAAGGACTCTGCAGTTTGGAGGAGGGAGGAGGTGGTCTGGGGGCAGGAGCGGGCAAAGTGCAGAGCTCTCATTCATTTCCTGGTTTTGGCAGCAATACTTCTTTAGAAATAAGAATTAAGGCTATTCTAACCATTTTAGAATTAAAGACTCCACCCAAAGCCCAGTGAGACAGGAAAGAGATTCCCAGCGAGCCTGAGACTCAGCCCACAGTGCGTGTTCCTCTCCCGATTTATTGGAGACTGAAGGTCACACTCCCGTGGGATCCCCAGCAAAGAACAAATGAAATTAAGGCTGCTGCCTTTGGAAATCAGATTTCAAGACAATTAACTGCTGCAAAAAGCTTGCTGTTCACATCACAGTCCCTAAAACTGCAAAATTCTGCCTTTTAGTCCTCAAAGATGCTCCGGTAGTGTATATTTCTGTTAATGCAAATAACTCCTTCCACCCATAAAGACCCCTCTAGCTTTCACCCCTCAGCTTTTTCTGTTTCCTAGATCTGCTACCAGGAAAGCATCCTTGTTATTCCTGCTTGTAGAGATTGTCATAGGAAAGCAGATACCACATGATCTAAATGCTGTACTGATGGAAGTAAATCACTGCATTCTCACTTAAAATGTGATGGCATTCAGGGCTCATGTCAAAATCTGGATCTCTCTGTGCATGGGGCGATGCAGACTTCCAGCAGATAACCCCTATACAAAAGGCAGAAGGAATTGGAATAAAGGTGTGTTGAAAGCGCCCCTTTTATTCCATTTTGTTGAAAGAAGAAGAACTTTAGACATGTTCCCACTCCTTTCTTCTGAGGAAATCAATGGGACTATTGTCACCGTTTTCAAAAGCAGCAAGATCAGGCCTTTCACTGAACGCACCAAAACAGAAAGGAATACACTTTCCCTGCCCTGGAATACTGCTGCTGTTTGGCCAGCCTGGCTGCCCTGCAAAGACAGGTGATGCTGTGCCAGCTGGGACATCACAAAAGCCAATTACACTGAGAAAATTCAGTGTATGGGATTTTCCAGCAGCCAGGCCCAGCTCAGATGGTCAAATCTGTCTGCATGGCAGAGCTGAGGATAAACGTCTGCCACCCACCTCCCTCCTGCTAGGGACGAGCAGGTAGACAGAGGCTAAGCTCTTCCCGTGCTTTTCTCTTTCAGAACTCTACTTCCTAGGGAATTCCAAAACAGAGCTGCTTTTATTCCAAGCTAGACTGAAAGTTTCCCAGAGGAAATGTCATTTATGCTGAAGCACATGCCAGGATGCAGTGTGCCCAGCCCTCGGCAGTGGAAATCCAGTGCTTCCTTGGCTGGAGCAGAGCACAGGGCATCTGTTCTGTCACATGCTGGCAACCTTCAACCTGCTGTTAATTGCACGGGCTTTTGATGAATGAAGCACTGACTTTATCAGGTGCTTCCACAGGACAGCTCTGTGTGCTTCTGCTGGAGCCCCTCAGGGAGCTTCCCACTCTACATCCTGCTGTGGAGAAAGGCAAAATCCCAAAGTGCTCCAGACACAGCTCCCAGCCTGCAGGAGATGCAGCAGCTCTCCATCTCTGAGCTGCAAATGCTCCTGTCCCGTGGACTGTGGGGTGAGCAGGTGGCTGAGATGTCCCCCAAGGCTGGGGAGGTGTCTGCAGCCAGAGGGTCCCGATGGGAGCCCTCACACAGCTCCCTCCACCCCCCCGTTACAATATCCATGTGCATTGGGTCACCGAGGTGTTATGAAAGCTGCTGGTGAAGGGCTTCTCCATGGAACAGCTCCATTCTGTGCAACGGCCCAGCAGAGCACAGCTCAAACCAGCCCTGTACTGATGTCAGCCCTGTCCCCACCACCCTGCAGTGCCCCCACCAGCACCTTTCCCAGCACACCCCCTCCTCACCACCCCAATGTGCTCAGCAGCACAAATTAAACATTTTCTCATCAGGCTGGGCTGGCCCTGGGCTCCTTTTGTGGGCAGGCTGGGGCTTGTGAAGGCAGCAGCTCCCTGCCTGCAGGGTGCCTGGTGCTGCCTGTGGCTTGTTAAACCACGTGGGGATTTCATCTTCCCTCCAACTTCCTTTGAAAAACCCAGCCCCGAGGTTTCTCTTTCCCTAGCTCTCATAGAGGGAAATTTGGGAGAGGAACTGAGGCAGTCAGATTCACCTCCACGGGGTTTTAAGAATCTACCTAGTCCATAGAGCACCCTTCTCTCCACAGCACAGAGAGGAGTGATGCTCCACGTGGTCAAGCCCTATTCCCCCTTTATCTTTTAATTTCCAGCCCTGCAAACAAGTACATCTGCCAGGCTGCATGTAAGCAGAGTAATGGGCTCTCTGGCCAGCAGGAAGGTATGACTCATTAATTGCTTTACACCACAGTATCGAAATCCATCAGCATCTGCTATGCCCAATCTCCTTGCAGGAAAGACATATTTGGACTTCATTTTTCAAAAGAAGCTTCTGTGTGCTCTGCCACTGTTTGCTATGCAAATTTTGGTGTTAATTGCACCAAAATGAGAAACATATTACTTAAATCAGTGCACTCCTCAGATGGGCATCAGTGCGTGTGTGTGATATTCTGCCAGATGTTATTTTATTACTGCAGTTTAATACCTAACCATCTGCTTCCTTCTTATTTTGTCATGGTTTGTATTCTCCCTGGGACCTCTTTTCTGTTACACTGGCTTTTATCATCTGCATTATGTATTAGTGTGGCCGGGGCTAAAGGCTGGCAGTATCCAGAGCACAGGATTTGAGCAGACAAGCAAATGAGCAGCAGATCATTAAAGGAAGAGAATGGAACTGATACTCCAGTTGGATCAAAGAACAAAGTTGATAACGAAAAGATAAAATCAGAGTTGAATGCTTGGGGATTAGCTATAGTGATCCCAACTGAGACAGAGCATGCTACGCTCTGGCAAACACCTTGCCACTTGCAGCACCTTGTAGCCTAAAAAATACCCATAACATTTTAAAGCCTAGGAGGCATGGACTGGAAAAAAAATGTATTTTAAGCATTTATTTGAAATTGCCCTTTTTTTGCTCCGTTCTCTTTCCAGACTGCTCAGTGCTGCAAATGCCCAAACATGGACAAAAAGAAGAGACAGAAGCAGGGATTTTAGCTCTATTTCCCCATTGCTTGGCACCACGTTACCAATTTGAGCCCAGGCACCTCGAGGGCACTGGGGTGTAGCACAGCAGCTGCACAGCTGCTCACTCTGTGGCTGCATGAGGGCGAGGGAGAACAGAAGGCAGCAGAAAATGGAAGAGAAATTACAAAGATGAACGTTTCCATATTTCAGGAGGACAGGACTGCTAACAACAACCAGGAGAAGGAAAAGCCCCGTTGGACATGGATGTTCTCAGGGGTTTGCCCAAACACAATGAACAACAATTGGAATTACGGGATGTTTGCTTTGGACATACACATTCCTACCTGCACTGCTTCAATCCCGCTTCACAAACCAAGTTCTTCATTGATTGAAAAGAATGTAAATACACCATCTCACAAGCACCCTGCAGAGGTCTGTATCAAACCTCATTTTTGTCATGTTTCACTGCTCATGATGTTGGCTCTGAGTATTTCCCTGGTACGCTTTAGGATTGCACCATGTATGTCCAGGGAAGAGAAGATGTTGAGCCAAATAGCCACAGGGGCATAAAAGTGAAAGCAGCAGTCAGATAGAAAATCTTGTTCTTATTTCTCTTTCATTTTTTAAGACAACCAGAGAATGTTTATAATTTTTCTCATCATTTACATGGGGATGTTTATAAAGGTTTAATGGACCACCAAAATCCAGGAGCCCACCTTTCCCAGGTTCAGTTGAGGTCTTTGAGGCATTTTAGCATTCCTGCTCCAGAGAGGAAACGAGATGGTTCAGATAACTCATTTTATGAACACATAAAGCATTATTTTCAATAATTCTGTCTAGTTTGCAATTTTATTGTTCAGTAAGAGAAAATGGATAAAAACAACCTGACCTTTTTGTAAGTAAAATTCCACTGGTCACATAAAATTAAGCAGCGCTTCAGAGCCTTGAAGCATCATACAAACACTAAGTGTTGGTAATTTTCCAGCACGCTAAAGAGCAAAGAGTGCAGCGTTTATGGGAAGCACTGGGAGCACAAGGTATAAATCTCACTGGTTTGGAGACCATATTACACCAGGATCATGTCCTTGCCATCTATCCCAGTTCGCCCAGTGGTGCTATAACTGTTGTGAACATTGCCCTGTAAGGCCATAAAACAAAACCTGTTGTGTAACAGTAACCCATTTCTGGCTCCCTTTCAGTTAAGAACAAAATTAACTTTCAATTGATTAGGAATTAAAAGCATGGCAGGGAATATAACCCAAATGCACTGCTCAACGGGCAACAGACCTGAGCACCAGAAGCTCCTGCCTCCAACCTTTAAAGCTATTAACCCTGGCATGAATTTTTATTTAGTGTTAATTAGGGGACTGGCAGCAAAAATCAATTAATTAATTACATCTCAGATCCACTGGAAAGCATAATGGAAATCAAAGAGAGCTAGGTTATTCTGCCTCCATGGAGGAAAGGCTGCTGCACAGCCCTGGGTGATGGCACTCCTTGTTTCTTTAACTGTAAAGAAGTAAGTGTTAAAAACAGAATAAAAAAAAATCTGAGCAAGGTCATTTCCCCTTGCTGGAAATGCCAAATACCTCCTTGACTTGGCCCATCTGACAGGAAGGTGTGTACCCCTGGCTCCTGCTTTCAGTTGTGCCTCTGGAGCTCTCTAATCCTGGGGATTTCTTGCAGCAGTCCTGCAAAATTCCCACTCTCCCCTCCTGCTTACAGAGCACCATCCACACCCTGCCCACGGGTTCAGCTTTTGGGAGCTGTGGAGAAGGTCCAGAAGGTTCCCAAGGGAGATGTTTCTGCAGGATTCAGAAGGAGCCACCAGCACGTGTCGCCATCTCCCCGGCCACATCCCTCTCGAGAGCACACACATTTGGCTATTTCATCTATTTCAGCAAAATTACGTGCGAGGTTTGGGTTTGCTTGGGTTGTGAGTGCCCAAGGTACAATTAGCTAACTAACATTGCTGGCAGTGATTAGCGGGTGCTTATTACAATAGAATTCCTGTCAAATTACACGCTGCATAAGTACAGCCTGGCAAACTAGTTCAATTTTTAGGGGAGAGGGGATGGGTGGAGGGACTGGCAGTGCCAGCAGGCGTCTCCAGCATGAGCACACACCCATCTCGTGCTGTGTTTCAGGCAGCCAGCTTCCACAGAGGGACTTTTATTCGGGTGGGACAATAACATTTGTCCCTTATGGCCTCAAGAGAGGAAAACCAAGAGGTGAGCAAGCAGGGTGTGTGTTTGTGGTGGGCATCAAGAGCCTCCCAGAGCACAGAGCTCCCGCTGCGACAGCTTTTTTGCTGTTAAAACCTTGAATTTCATTATGAGAGCTGCTGGTTAAGGTCTCACGTGTCCTAATTCGAAGTGTTCTGGTGGAGCTAATCAGGAGGTGCCACTGCCCTGGCTGAGTTCCCTGCCAGCCCAGGAAGGTGCTGGTGCCAGAGCCCTTTGCTCCAGCAGAAGCAGGCAGAGGGAAGCGGCTCCAGGAGCCTCTGCCGACGGCCCCGCTGCTCAGCCCATTTATCAGTGCCACCGCAGAGAATAAATATTTATAAATGGTGTGTCAGCTCTAATGTGATAAATTATCTCCAGTCATCACAGAGATAGTTCGAGATGTGTTAAGCCGGTTTTAAACATTTGGCTAAGAAAACGTCTGAGAGTGGAGCTGAAGGAGGAGGAACAAGAAAAAATCCCCACGTGTGCCAAAAAGAGAAGGGACGAAACATTTACCTGTTTGACTTTGTACCTCACTCCTCACCCCGGGTTTGTGAAGTGCAAGCAACCTGTTGAAGTACATTAAAACTCTCTTGACTTACCCCAGTTTATTGTAAATATTACAGCAAATCCATTGTAAACAGCAGCAAGAGGCTTTTGGGAACCCATTAATCAAAATAAACTGCTCTGGAAAATGCCTCTGCTCAGCTTGTTTAACTAGTGCTGCAGCTCCATACTGCATAGCTGATTTCAAAATATACAATTTATTGCTTTGGATGTCTTTGCTCAGAGCTAGATCTAAATTCCTCTGGGTACTTTAACATACAGTTAATCAAAGCACAATGCCACCCCTATCATATTTACAATCTGGCAGGCAATTAGTCAATAATAAATAAAATGCATTGGAAAGACAAATGATATTACTGTGTATGTATCAATGGGCTTATAGGCTCAAAAGATATATCAGTACCACCGGAGAGAATAAATATTTATAAATGGATGTGTCACTCATAAAGTGATAAACTATCTCCAGTCATCACATGAAGAACGCATATTTTCAAGTTGACATACTTTATTATCTACCTAATCATTTTTCAAAAGGTGTTTTTCAACTTTATTAGCCGTACTTAACAACTGGAGGAACTTATTATCATCATCATTGAATTGAGGTTGTGCAGCAAAGCCCCACTCAGGATTTCCACTGCAGGGTGTACAGAGAGAATAATAGGTTTCCTTTCTGCTTTGGCCCCAGACTACTGAAAGTCCTGCAAACCCTATTTCTGTGAGTAGAACCACTTAAAAAAGATTAAAAGCCGTAACGTTCCCCCAAATAAAAATGTCAACATTCACAGTGTTTAAATTTCAAACGCCGTTGACACACAGATACTGGAAACTCATCGGGACTCGAACATTTTGATTAGTTCTAGCACAGCTCTCTGCTGGGAGGGAGCAGGATTTGAAACATCAGTACAAAAAAGTGTTTTCCCTACAATTCTTTTCTCACCATCTCCAAAAATAGGAGCCCTGTTTATACCCAGTCCTGGCAATCTAAATTAGTGACTTACAGTGTCCAAACTAAGGATGTGTTTTAAAACCCACTGATTTTTAGTGTAAATATTTAAATAAGAGTACTTCTTAGGGAAGTAGCTTGTGTTAGCAAAAGTGAGAATGAAGTTGTATTTGCATAAAATGTAAGCCAATATAACTGCATCCACACACAGAAATGTTCACAGCAATCACACAGAAAACCAGTAATTCTTTGCTGCTTACATCCTCACCAACAGATCATTAGCTAATGATTAACTCAGCCGTATTTATTTATAGAACTTTGATTTTCATCTTATCTTATTTTATTGACTGAAAAACTGGAGTGGTTACATTCTGACTTATCCACGCAACTGTTTTAGGACCATTAATAACCCAATAACGAAGTTTTTCTTTAGAACTAAAAATACCAGGAGCTTGGTGCTCGCATGAGTCCAGCCAGACACCACAAGCTGCGAGGACAGATGTTTGGATGGCTGCTGCACCTCTGGGTTTCCCTGCCCTGGGGGATGGAGCTGTGCTTGGCTCGCACATGGAAGCCTGTGAGTAAGCAAAGGAAACTGGATATTCTCCACATTTGCAAATCCACCATGCCAGTTAGACCTGATAAAATTTTAAATGCTCCCTTGAATGAAGTTTTTTAAATGCTGCTGTTGTTATCCCACTCATTTTACACTGGAGTTTGGCAGCGGATGCCATTAGCGAACATTCAGTGTCAACAGTGTCATGATGTTGCTCTTAGAGATGTGTCAAGTGCCATAGCGTGATCTTGTTGCATTTAAAATTAACCACAGCAGCGAGACTGTGCCAATTTCTTGCATTAGATCCAGAACGAAGCCAGCAAACATGTCAGGTGCACAGAGCGTGCTTCAAGAATAAACAGGCAACAAAGGGAAACTCCTTTCTTCTGCTGCTTTTTTTCCTTCCAGTGCATCTTGTCACACAAATTAATTGTTAGGGAAAAGCCTTTCTTCTGCTCTGCTGTGCCGAGCAGCCTCCCTCTGCAAAGGGGAGAGGAGAGATGGTGACCAGGCAAGGGCCCCAGAGCCCTGGGAATCCTGTAAGGCAGCCACTTACAACCTGGGTTTAACTTGCTTCTCATCCATTATTCTTCACAGAATCTTTGGAAGCAAGACAGGAATTTAGATAAACCACACAGATCTAGTTCCCTAGAATAAGGAAAAAACCCCTTTATTTCAGAAGTGTGGTGCCCAGGCCATATTAGTTAGCAGATCTGACTAAATGTGCATTTTTTTCCTGACGTAGTCACAGAGTTTTCCTCTGCAAGTCATTTCTCTGTCTAAATCTTCAGTTTCTTGGAAACCACATGACTGATGGTCCTGACTGCTCGAGCTTGAGATAATCTATTGCACTTTAGCTGCAGAGTTGCCCACTCAGCATTATACACAGCTCTGGTTTGCACCACTTGTTTTACGAGGTATAATACCAGCTTTATATCCTTTGTAGCTGAAACGCTGACAAATTTTTTTCCTCTATGATTCAGACTGGGGGAAAGAAATGCATTTGTTGAAGTGAGAAATTCTCACGTTAAACCACTTTAACCTTGCTTATTCACATGAGAAGATTTAGGATAGAATCCCTGTAGCGTGCGTGCAGCACCAGGCTTGTGGCAGAGAGCTGACATGTCAAACACCAAGATCAGTTTGCCCAGGGTCACCTGGGGCTGGCAGCAGGATTCATGTGTGACCCAGGGACTGTGGCAAGTCCAGTCACCTTCAGAGCTTTTGAATGAAACCAACTCTGTTCCTGTTTCATAGCAGAGTGATGGAGATTGTGCCTTCCTAACCCTGCTTCTTGCACAACGGGGGTGTCATCGCATCACCCACTGGAAAAGCTGCTGGGGCCAGGTCACCTCAGTCCTGGGGCCCAGCCCAAAGCCCTGCCCAGCTCCTGAGAGTGCAGGGGAGAACTCACTCCAAGGTAAACCCTGCTGCTTCCATCCAGGGCTCCCCACATGGGATGGGCACCGGTGGCAGTGGGCAGGGGGCTCCCAGGGCCAGGCCAGCCACATTCCCCCCGTTGAGAGCAACCCCAGATTTGTTTTATCTGGCTGGAATGAGGCTCAGTTGCTGTCTGACCCAACGGAGATGTTTCTGAGGGATGAGAATTTTTCCGAGAGCTTGCAATAAAGCAAACTGCCAGAGGCAAAATAACAAACCTGGGAGTATGAGCTCTTCCAGTGGGTCAGCTGAAGCTAATGCTTTGAAAATAGAAACCTTTCATCCAACTGCATCTCACCAAAACATTTCCAAGACAGATATCAAGCGACCTGCAACAAATCACCCGGGAACTTGGGTTAGAGCTGAAATTCCAAGAAAATCTGAGCGCAGGGAATAGTGGCTGAGCTCATACGTGGGAGAGTAGACTTATGCTGTGAAAGGTTATTCTGGTGTTCAGTAACAGGGGGGGAAATGATCTTTCAAGTTAGAGATTTCTCAGCTGAGGGTGGCGGCTGAATAAGCCGACACCAAGGCTCAGAAGGACTTTTGAAGGAGCTGACTCCTTGCAGCAGTGTGCCATGCAACTGGCATTTTATTTCTAGCAGTTGAGCGAAATTGCAAACAGCTGGTGGATTTTTGGAACATTTTAAAACATTTCTTTCAAGGTACGTTATTGCCTCCTTAAAAATAAATACACATGCCACACATTCCCCCTTTTGCAGATACAGTGAACATGTATCCCAAGCACCATCTATTAGCTACAAAATCCCTGTGCTACAGTGGTGGGACTCAATTTTAATTCTATTTTTTTTTTTCCTGAAGCCTGGTAGTCCCCCTATACCAGGTGAACAAGTGGTAAAGGAGGAGAGGGTGATCACAGAATAGTTGTGTTATTGTGCTCTCCCTCCTGGGGCACAGAGCTTCCTAATGCAGTGGGGAACCAAGGAGGGGTTTCTAAAAGGGGACTGGAAAAACCTGATTACTTTATGCATGAGGGACTTGTTTCAAACGCTGCTGTGAGGACTCCCCAGTGGTCCTAAAAGCTGAGGATAGATTTCAAAAGCTGCGTTCTTGCACGTGGAGGGAGGAAGTGATGACTGCTCTGCTCAATTCCCTATAGCAAAGGTCAAGAATAGGAAAGCAAAAATTAAAATCTCAGCTCACAAATTGTCTCCCCGCATGAATATTTTGCCACCAGTTAACACTTACTGCTGCCTGTCCCCAAATCCTCCCTGTCCCTCCCTTCATCTGTCACTGCTGAGAACACAAACATCCTTTCACCACACAAGGTCATCTCCATCCTCCAAGCAAGGCCCCGTTCTGCTCGCCCTCCCCCAGGTCTGCCCTGGCACCAGGCAGCATCCTCTGCCTCCAACACTCCCACTGCAGAGGGAACCAGCTGGAGACAGGCACAGACAAGGTGAGGCGACCCTCCGAGGCGAAGGGCACGGAGTCAACAGCACACAGCTGCTGGGAACGCCGAGCCCAGTGGGGGATGTGGTGCTGCACTCCCTGCATCTTAACACAGGCCCTAATTGAATTCATTATGGGAACCACATCCCCACATCATCAGCACCATACGGTGTTGTGCAGCTGTGGCAGTAACTCAGCGCCATCACAAACCTGCAGTGGCGAGGAGTGAGCAATGGCAGCGGTGTGTCACTTTCTCAAAGACTCCTGTGCAGGGTATGGACAGCGGGCAAAGTCAAGAGCAAAGTTGGGGGCTTCGATTTTCTTCATTTTAATGGCAGTTTTGACATATCAGAAGCAGAGACTCTTTTGAATATGGACACATTTTTAAAAAGAAGATTAGCAAATCACACTGCGAGTGCAAGGTCAGTGCTGTGGAGGTACCTGTGGGCTGTGTTACATCAGTGGCAGCTCCCACACTGAGATTTATTGTTGCCACAGGGCCATGCCGTACGCACTCCTTCTTGTCTTCCCTCTTCTCCATCCTTTCCCCTGCTCTCAGAAAACAACAATATGCAGCAGGAGAGACACGTTGGAAACCAGGAGTGAGTCCTGACAGTCCATGTGCTTTAGCAGCTGTTACCTTGGGATAATGAGGTCAATCCTTTACGAAGCAAACTTCATAAAATCACTGTTCTGTCTGGAGTGACATGTCAGGACGCCACAGCAGAGCTCCTACAGGCTTAGCACAACGTGTGACACATTTCCAAAGATTTCACTTAGCTAAGGCCTCACTGAGTTCTCCCGCCTCCATGTGCCCAGGCAAGGACATTCCAGGGGATGTGGGGGGCTGCTCCCCCACTCACAGGAATATGAGGGGCAGGCAGGTTACAGGACGCTTCAGAGGGCAAGGACAATGCTTTCTCTTTTCCGTCATACAGCAGCTAGAGGCTGGTATTACCTTGGCAATAAATACCTGGTATTTCCCCTCTTTTCTAGGGTATCAGTCTCTAGAGACCTCCCCTGCACTATGCACGTGGACACATTTGCACACACTCACCTACCTAAAATAACTCCTGCTTGATCCACACCATTTAAAAAGCCTCACAGGCAGTGGCCAGGAGTCCTTTCTCTCTTTGTCCTACGATAAAACTTTGTTCAGCAAGCCAAAGGACAAAACCCCTGGAATTTCAGCTTGGCTGATCATCCCTCTTTCTTCTCCCTGTCTCAGAAGTACGGTTGCTTCCAGCAGCTCTGCTGCCTTGCCTCAGGAGAGGGTCTCTTTAGGAGGAAACCACAGTTCCCTTAAATTGAGAGGGGGCAGAACTGAAAAAAAATTTGGAGGTTTGGCAGGGCTTAGATCTGAAGCTTTAGTATGAGTCTCTCTAAAGACTGAGAAAAGGAAATTTCACAGAATGGGTGTTAGAAAAAGAAAAAATCTGTAATCAGTCTAATTTGATAACCAATTTGTCACAGCCATGCTCTCACCCTTGCTTTTGAAATGAATGTTGTTTGAAGACAAATGTCAGCAAGCCAGGCTGGAGTGTGAAATCCATCACAAGCACAGCCACCAGATGTGTTGGCTTTATGAACTTCGGATTTCCTGAACCTCTTGGTTAAAAAGCATCTGTCTCTATTCCTCAAGATCAGGAGTGGTGAATTCAGCAGCTAACAATCAAGTTGCAGATGTTTATTGAGAAGTTTCTTATTTCTTGAGAAGTTTCATCAGATGAGGTTATTCATCATGGAATACAAGCTCCAATCCAGCAGTTTGAAACTTTCCAACAATTATGTGGTTCTCAGACTCGCTACCTGGGTGCAAAATACTCTAATATGGTTATCATTTCCAGGTGTAAATGTTCAGTAATGAACCCAAACTTGTCCTTTGTTAAAACCTCACAGCTGAGCTTAGGAGACTTATTAATCTCTAGAAGCACACAGTTCTGATGCAAACTATAAAATTATCCATTTGAGGCAAATCCTAGATCCCTAAGCCACACGTGCATTGCAAAAGTCTTGATTTGCATGGCTGTAAAACTCTTGCAGGAAGCACACAGTCTTTGACTTACAAAGAAAGCTGGAAAGAGGAAGCTGCTTCATTTGCAAATTCAGTGTTCAAGATCGAGGGCAACGTTCTTGTCTTCTGACTTCCCTGCAAAACCATTTTAACATCATCATGCCAAGCTACCCACATTTATACAGAACTTGCTGGTATTTCTATTGTACCGAAGTTTAAATTCAGCATTTTGGCTCATGCCACCTCTTGCTCACACCACCCGTGGGAGATGTCCCTTTCCTGGGGGCTCACAGCCCCAAAGAAGAAACTCTGGGGCAAGCAGCTCCCACAAAGAAACACTGACAAAGCTGGAGGTCACCACAGCTGCCCCAAATCCAAGCTCAGGACCAGGTTTGCAAACTTCTCTCCAGTAATATTTGTTACATACGTTTATACAAAGCTGGCTGGATCCATGTAGGACAGGAATTGTAATTTTTACACACTTTGCTCTCAAATTTCTCTGCTGGGTCAAGGCAAAACTGCTGATTTGTCCTGGCTAATTTAGTTCCTTGTGTCTGGGACTGCGGGGCACACGAGGCATCCCCTTCACATCCCCACATTTCGGGGCTGGGTGTATTTCTCCCAGTACAGGACATGCTCGGGGAGGAACTTGTTCAGCTGCACAAACATCACTGAACGAGAGATGCCACAAGTCCCACACAGAGCCCCAGCACAACCAGAGATGACTTTCCCATTTTTCTCTTACCTCCTTTCTGCTCCTGATGACCATTCCTGCTCCAAAAGGCAAGAAAAGCACGGGGGATGCTACTCCTTTTCCTGTTCATCTCAGAGCCCAGCACAAAGGCAGTTCAGAGGCAACCTCGGTGCAAATTGATGATCGGGCAATAAAGCTGTCTTTAGATAAGTAGAACAGTTTGCATACGCCTTTGTGCGTGCACCTGCCTGTTCAGCGAGTCATCACTCATTTCACAGCTCATTTCGCTGACTGTGGTCTACAGGTTTTATCTCTTTAATTGGGCAAACAATACACACCTTGTCTCTGCACATAAAGTCCGGTGCTAACGTGCATGTCTCCTACAAGTTGGTGGTTTGGCTTTTTTTTTAATCAGCTCTAAGTAATGCTGAGCATTTAAGGTGGAGTTATTTTTGTGGTGGTTCAGTCGGCAATGCAAATACTCAGATTTCTGCAAGGATTTTGATTCTGGCTGAGGCCATGAGAGCCCACATCAGTGTCTGTTGAAGCCCGGGGAGGGAGTCCCTTTGATGTCAAATGGCTTTGGAATGGACCCAACAGGGCTGAAAAGACAAGACAAGAAATGAGAGTCCCCTCCCTCCCTCCCAAGCAAGGAGTCTAAAGCAGAATAGTGTAGTAGCCGAAATTTATCAGTTACCCTACTTCAGGGGGTTTCTCTGGGAAAAGATTGGGCTTTTTTAAAGACACATAAGCAGTGCATTATCCAGAGACTGGCTTTAGCATCTCCATCGAGGCCAGCAGAGTTAATGCAGTCACAGCCTTGGCCTGGGGAGAAGTTTATGCAAAGAGCAGCTGGAACTGCCCGAGCAGAGCATGGTCCTGCAGCAGTGTGTTCTCCCTCCCTCCTTCTTCTACACCTTCCACTGCTCCCTGCTCCCAGAGTTTCCAATCCCATCCTGGGGCTGCAGGGCGCTGGCACAGCCCCTGTGCATCCCGCAGGGGGATGCAGGGGGATGCACATCACCTGCCAACGGGCTCTGCACAACCCAGCTCTGACCTGGGCTCCTGCCTGGGCTCCCAAGAGCCAGGACAAACACGGCAGAGCTGGACGAGGCTCTCCGGGAGAGGATGAGCGCCCATCCCTGCGGCAGTTTGAGCAGCGAGGCCGGAGAGAACCACTCAAAAAAACACACACCCACACACGCTTTGCAGCATGATTAGTTTTTGGCGAAGACACACTGAATGTAGGGGGGGAAAGTGCTGTCTTTGTTCGAGGATGCAAATGAGCATCTTTTTTAGAAGCTGAGAAAGAGCCCCGACAAACCAAAATTGCGCATTGACTGAAATAAGCCAGGCTGCCTTTCAGATGTAGACTTCAGACAGAAAATGAAACATATCAAAGTGTCTGATTTGCCGTGGCTTGCAGCTGCAAGGCAAAGCGACTGTCCCATTTTTTTTCCCCTGAGGCAAACACTCAAGATTTTCTTGATCTTATCTTTGTCTTTCTATAAGTCTTTGAAAACCATCTGTAGAGATTCATAAAGGGTATTTGTGTTTTAAGTAAACTGCAGAAGTGATCTATACCGAACAGATGGAAACAAATCAAAAAGCTTAACGGGATGCAGAAAAACAGCAACACTTAGAAAAATACTAGCTATGAATGAGTAGGCAGGTTGTCTCCCATTTGTGTTGCATTTGGTGTGGCATCTCTTTCCCGGAGCTCTCTCTGCAGCCCGCACAGTGAGCTCTCCTCACTCCTCTCCTGTCCTGGTTCAGAGGCTGCAAAACACTTCCCCGGCTGCGTTTGCTGTTCTGGACGAGCATCCCTTGGATCGGAATTGTTCAGCTCCTTGGCAGAGCCCTCGCATCCACCCGGAGTCCTTAGCGCAGCTTCCTCACAAATAGATTGCATTTGACAGCAAAGGGTTCTGATTTTTCACGGCTTGCCAAAACATTTCTGCACAGGGAAGGTGGGGGAGAAAAGTGCTACAAATCAATCTCGGCGTGCTCGGGGATGGTGCGGTTGTTTGTTTGTTCCGGGTGATGTTTTTTTCTGACAGACGATTTCAAAGAAGCACAAGGCTGCTTCCTCAGTACCAGCTTTTCATAGAAGACACAATAAGGTGCAAAATGATGTGTCTTACTGGAGTGAGTGGGCGTTAATGGGACTTCCTGAGAGTACTAACAAAACCCACAGAGAAAAAGAGAAAAAAAAACACTTAAAAAAAATTTTCCCTGGTGTTTCAGCTGCAGCCTTGCGTGTTCTCTCCTGTCCCCATTAGTCAGAGCCCTGCGTGCCCAGTTTGAGGAGGATGCTGTGACACTGCTGGAGAGCATCAGCCCTGGTTCAGATCAGTCATTGCAGTGAAGCTGTGGCCAAGGATGGCTTTTGCTCAGGGTTACAAAGACAGTTTTTATATCAGCATAGCTCTGACTTCACAAAATTCCCAGCAGTTTGTTTGGAGAGTCTGCTCCCTGCTAACACAAAGTCTGGACTGTATAATCCCCTCCATAAATTTATCAGCTTCCATCATAAAACCACTCGGACACAGCGTTGCTGCACAGCTGTTCCATAACCTCAACCCTCTGGTGGCAGCAATGCCTGTTTTCTTTCCAGCTTAAGTGTATTAATGGCCAGTTTGTACCTTTATTTCCTCTCCTCCTTTTCTTCTCCTTTCTTTACTCACCAGTCCCTAACAGGCCCAAGGCAAAGGTTAAGGAAAATTCCAGATGGGAGACCCGGGGATGGAGAAGGCTGTTGGAGTGACATCAAAGCACTCCTCCACAGTGTTTCTGTAGGATGTTACATGATAGAAGTTGGAGATAAATGTGTGTTTCTATTGAGCTACTTAATTTATTACGAAGCCAAGACACAGGTTCTGCCTGAAGCATCTGAGGAGGTGGATGTTCATACCCTGCAGTCCCACCTGGTCGCCAGGAAGGACATCAGGGACAGTCCTGTCCCTTTAGGCTCTGGGACTCTTTGGTTGGGGTCCCCAGGCACAGAGGAAAGGACCACTTCAAAGGAAGAAATGGCAGGGTGTGCTTTGGCCCCATGTCAGCCTTCCCCCACCAAGATGAAAGTCCAGCAGTTCTAAACTCTGGGCTGAGCTCAGCGCAGACCCAGATGTGTTCCCACTGCTGTCAGAGGGAATTCATCTTTGACTTTGCTGGAGCTGAGCAGGACAATGTCAAAAGCATCTGAAAACTCAGTTCTCTCTATGCCAGGAGGCAGGGCCAGAGCAAAACCTTGACATCCCTCCTCTCCCTCAGCTCGGGGCTCCAGCCCCAGGGCTCCACCATGAGCAGCTGTGGTGGGAAAGGCCCTTCCATGTCTGCCCACCAGCTTCCAGGACAATCACTGTGGTGTGCTACACACTTTCACCACCATCTCTCTTAGCCATTGATCAAGGAAATGAAGCATTCCTACATTTTTCTCTGCCCCTTCCAAAGGGGTCATTGCCTTCTGCTGGGTCATGCCAGCTTCCTTGTCCAGAAGGGAACAGGCCAATACTGACTTCCACCCTTGTCCCTCAGGGCACACTCATGCATGGGTGACATCTGGGGCACTGTCACCCTGAACATGCCCATTTTTACCCCCATCTGGAGCTCAGCCAGCTCCAGGCTCTGCCTCTGGAGCAAAGCACAGAGCCTGGCACAAAGCTGCCATCCCAATGGCCCTTTGGTATTTGGATCCGTGTAAGTGCAGATTCCCAGTTCTATCCATCTACCAGCCCGGAGAGCCTTGCATGCAAAAATAGAGGCAATACTGTGACTGATATTTTTAGAAAGGGAATGCATATGTAAATTATTCCCCTGAAAATGTCTCTGCGTCAGCCTCTCCCCTGATTCAGAGAACATCCCTTCTATCTTTTCCTCAAGTACACGCTGCGCACAGAGAAGCTTAACATCTCAGGCAGAGAAGGTTGCTGCAAAAGTGATTCATCTATCACATCCTTCACAGCTTCGGTAAACTGGAACGGTGCGAATCTGTCAGCCCCCAGCCCTGGCTGCTCCAGAGCTCCCGCCTTCCCTCCCATTCACAGCTTCGTGCGCGGCGGAAGGCGAGGAGCGCGGCTGCCTGCCTCACCTCGCTGTCCCCGGCCTCCCACCGTGTGCTTCCTGCCCAGGGTGCAGCCAGAATCCAGGCAGGCCCATCTGCCGGGAGCCTTCCTGGCCGGCGCTGCCCTCGGGGGCTGGGATGGAGGTGTCTGGGCGGCCAGGAGCCCTCACTGCCCTCTGCATGCACCCACCGAGCATCCCCCCATCATTCCTGCATCCAGACCATCCCCATCCCACAGCATCCCCCTGTGATTCCTGCATCCAGACCATCCCCATCCCACAGCATCCCAGATGTGATTCCTGCATCCAGACTGATGCCTAAAGAGGCCAACCTAGAAACAGACACTAGACAGGAGTAAGGGAATAAAGGTGGATATTTATTTGAAAGGCCTTCAGAGGCACACCCTGGGCAGGCCAAAGGCTACACCCAAGATGGACCCCGAGTCACGAGTTCTTCACACTTTTATAGCTTTGGTCCATTTGCATCTCAACCCAATTTCACCAATTAAGCTTTAGCTAATGATGGAATTTCCCCTCAGCTTGCCCCCCTTCTCAAGATGCTGGGTTACACATTTTGGGCCTAGGCCGGGCTGGGTGTCCTTGGAGAGCAGCCTGGAGAGGCTTTGTTCTGTCTGTCTCAGCATGAGAGAGCAGCAGCTCACAGGCTACAGGACACTGCAGAGTTACACACTGGGAATGCAGGATTTGAAAAATATAAAAGTTAAAATGTGAGGCATCAAGACCATCCCCATCCCACCAGAGCTCAGCCTGCTCCAGGGCTGCCCGGCCCCAGGCAGCTGAGGCATCCCCCCCACCATTCCTGCATCCAGACCATCCCCATCCCAGTCAGCCGAGGCATCCCAGCCATGCTCAGCGCTGGCAATAGGGAGCTTCCCAAGAACAGGTGGCACTCCCAGCCACCAACACACTCAGCTGTGTTTCTCCACCCCCTCCCATTCACACCCTCCACCCTGCAACCTGCCCAAAACTCCTCCGCTCCCAGAGGCTGCTCGGCAGCTGAGGAAGGGCAGGACCTGTGCACAGGCAACTCGCAGGGCCCTGAGCTTTGGGAGGTAAACAGCCCAGTCCCCGATGTTATGTTCCATCACTGTCCAGAAGCTATTAGGAAGCTAATTAAAATGAATAGATCACTTAAGTATTCAGAGTTCATATCCCATTAATTCAACAGCGCAAGATACAGAGGAAAAGACAAAGGCTGAAGAAAAGGCCAAGGACGCCACAGCAACGTTCCTCAGTGTGGATTTTTTACCCTCCATTCTTGTAATACAAAAGATAAGTCTGTCTCTTGGCTTATCTAGATACATTTGTAAAGATTAAAAACACACTTCTTTGCCTTTACATTCTGCTGTAAATGATTAGCCCATGGTATTGTTAAGCAGGCGCTCTGCCAGCCCCAAGGTTCTGCTTTAAGCCACAAAGGGAAATTCAGAGGGAAACCTGCTGCTGCCGGTGTGGAGCAGCCAGGCAGGCAGGACGCTGCCACTTCCTCACCCTTGCAGGCAGATGGGGAGATGGGGCTGCACATGCAGCCTCAGCCCTACAGGAGAGGCTGGCCCCAATTCCTGCACCAGGAAAAAAGAGCATTTTCCTGCCTCCTGGTGCTGCTTGGGAGCACAGACATGGATACCCAGACAAGGGCATATCTCCCACCCGGAGCAGCCCAGTGACCTCACCTCCAAGATTCCACTCTGGCTTTGAGGCTGGCTGTGAGATGGGAGTAGCAGTTCCCAAAGCCTTGGGCACGATCCAAGGAGGTGTTCCTGCAGAGAAACCACCGTCCCCAAGCACATCCTGAAAACCCAGCTCAGCAGGAATGAGCAGGCTGCAGGAGAGGAGTCAGGTGCCTCAGAGGGTGGGAAATGGGATCACACATTAAAAAGGCCACTGAAAAAGAGCTGTAGCACAGCCCTGCAGCCTGTAAGACCTGGATGTTGCTCTGCTGCAAAGAACTGTTGCAATGGTTCATGTGAGGCCTTAGAGAAATTCAAGAGTGGCTCTGGTCCCAGTCCCACCTCACACTGCTACGTTTATGCTGCTCTATCACCCTGCTTCATATCCCTTTTATAAAACTGGCGTTGCAGGCACCTAAGTCCTCTCTGTCTCCCTGAAAATATTGCTGGGTGAGAGAAATTCAGCTACAGGCAACCTGCTGAAGAACGGGTGTGCTTGTACCCCAAAAGACTCTGCTCAGCTCCTTTGGAGCTCTCCAGCTGAAGAAAACCTAACTCAAGGAAAGGCATTTCTTTGTCACATTCCAGACCAGCACAAATTAATGTATCGACATTAAAAGTCCATGAAAAATGGGGTTAATTACAGAAACGATGACCTTTATATACAACAGCTCAGGCATGGGCTGCTCTCATACATCATCACGTTAGGAAGAGCCACTTACTGACACACAACAGCAAATAATAAATAATAAATAATTAATCCATCAAACTAAATTGAACTTCGTGTAATGTAGTCTTGACAAACCATAGATTAATTTGCCTAATCCATCATCTGTTAATCCTTCATCCCCAAGAAATGCACATAAGTGCTACAGCTGTGTCATTCAAGTTTGTTCCTACAGACAGGGGGACTCAGGTACAGTCTTCCTGAAATCCATCAATTGAGTTTCCCACCTTTAGCAAATACTGCTAGAGCATTGCAGATTCCACATGTCAGAGGTGGATAACTGGAGCATCAAAAGTTCTGGATTTATGAAGCCACAAAAATAACAATCAGGGGTTTATATCATCTGTAACTAAGACAGTTACACTGAGCTTAGCCCATTGTTTGCACTATATAAATAATAAATGCTAATATTCAATGTTGAAGGAAACTGGAGCTGTAACCTGTACTAGTACATCTACCAATAAAGCTCATTGCATAAAAGCTTGCACATTAGAATAAGGCCCTTGGTAAAAGGAGGAAATGAAGAGGATTCCTAGGTTTCAAATGCATTTTGTTCTGAGTCTGTTTAGGGTGTTCCAGCTGTAGGAGAGGTAACACAGCAGAGCTGGGGAGCTGTACCTGGAGAGGACACACAAGTGGTGGGTGTGCCCACCTTACTGCAAATACTGGAAACTGGCAATGTGTTCCTGTAGCCACCAAGTGCAAAATGGTCCCAGAAAAGAACAACCACTGGATTTAAGTGCAGTAAAATCTCCCAAACTGTCTGTGGTAATCAGAAGCTTCTGTGTCAAACTCAGTTGAAGTTAAAGGTGCAAAGCAGCAGCTGGTCCCCAGCTCTGTAGCAGGAGACAGGCAGGAAGGCAGGCACCCAGGCAGGCTTGCTCCTCACATGCACCCAACTTCCCAGGTCAGTGAGGAAATTTGGTACAGGATTCTTAAATAGTGCAGGAACCCAGTAACTTTTTCCCAGTTCACACTGAGTAACAAGTTCCACAGCAGTGGAAATATTCACTTATCCAAACCATTATTGGACACCAGAAAGGTGCCTACTCCCACACAAGAGCTGGAAACTTGGGTCTGGTTTTAAACAGAAAGCCAAGGAGCCAGCAATTAAATACTTTCCCTTCCTGTACCAGATTACTCCAAAGTCAAGTTGTTTCCCAGTCTTATTGTCGAATCTAATTAATTTCTTCTTTGCAACATTGCTTGCATTTGCTTTAACTGTCAAGTGACACCACGAAGTGACAGTGCCAAACCTGCCCAAGAGCTGCAGAGGAGCCCTGCAGCCCTTTTGCATTCAACATTAACCCCTCGTGTTCACACTCAGCTTGTGCATTGTGGCTATTGGATCCTCACCCAGCAGCTGGGAGAGTGTGCAGAGTCCTTCCTTGGCAGAGGGACCAGGAGGACACCTCCTGTGGCATCAGCACAACAAAATAATCTTGAAAACCATTCCAGAGACAGCAGGAGCAGCAAGGACAGCAGCAGGGTCATGTTTTGCTGCCTTACTTGGCAGCAAAGAACAGCAACTTGCACTGGTCCTGCCCCACTGCAGAAGTGTCCATCCCCAAGCAGTAAATACAGATTGAGGGAAAAAGCTTTCAGACAAGAAAGGCAGAACTTCTGAGTGTGAGACACAACACAACAACCTTTGCCACACCTCAGGGAGAGGGCACTGCACTCCTAACGAAGTCTCTAGGGTAGAATTACAAAGTATTAACGTGCCTGTGTGTAAAAAGTGCAGTAATGGCTGAAAGCTGGAAACCGAGGGTTAATGGAAGAAGCCACAGTCACCTGTGCAAATGCATATTTAATATTCTCAGAGGACAACTATGCCAACTGCTCAGCAGCCAGGAACTCTTTCTTAAGAGCTACTGTCATAAGCTTCTGATCTAGTTCATAAATAATCATCAAATGAAATGATTTATGGATTTGCTGAACTAAAACTTTCTCTGTTCTTCCTCAGCTCCTCTTCCATGTCTGGGAGAGGAGGGGGACGCAGCAGAGCTGCAGGAGCTGGGGCTGATGTTGCTGTGCATGGGTTAAGATTGTCCCTTGCTTTGCCAGGGGCAGTGTGGCAGCTAAACCTGGCGCAGGGACACCCACAGGATGGGCTTGGGGACAATCTCAGGACCCTCCTTGGCTCCCAGTGGCCGTGTCCACACCTGGGACCTGCCCCAGGCTCCTGCCCTGCACAGCATCCTTCAGATCCTGGCTTGTGCCAGCCTGGGAAAAACTTATCCCAAGGCACTGATGGTTAGATTATTACCCAGATATTAATCTCAAAAATCCCAGTCCATTTTCTCCAGTTGTCCCTTTATTTAGAAGAGCCAGACTGAACATAAACTGACACACTCAAGTGTTATACGATTATCACTATATAAATATATGTCATCACATTTAAATCACAACCCAATCTAACTTTGAGGTCAGCCCTGCTTTCAGCAGAAGGTTGGGCTGGGTGACCTCTCGAGGGCCCTTGCAACCTAAATTATTCTTTGGTCTGGTGATTTTTCCCTAACAGAAATTTCCATCTCTTTTAACAGAAGTGACTTACTGCAAGCCAGTAGAAAAAGGAAAGTTTAATAACAGGTGCCTCCTGTTTTGAAGCTGTTTTGGATTGAAGTCTTTAGGAGAAGCAAATACATATAAAAGACATTGGAGCCTTTAAAAGAGGGCACAGGCTGCAATCCTGCAGCACTCTGCACAAGGCAGGCACCCAGCTCCAGAGCTGGCACGACTGCTTTCATATCCATTGTTATTCAATTTTCTAATGGTATCCAATTACCCTTCATGGCATAGAAGACAGACTTAAAACATGTCCTATATATTTTTTTTCTTATTGCTAAAGCCTGAACTTGCTTGTAGTGATTTGCAGGCTGCTCTCCTCGCCCTGGGAGCACCAGTCAGCTCCCAGCAGCATATTTTTGGTATATTAATAAAAACTTGGGGTCAGATGGTTATTGTGGTGCAGAGAGCCCTTTGCTAAGAGACCCAAGAAGTGCCTCCTTCTCTTGCCAGAGCCAGGGGTGTCCCCAGAGCCCCTCCTGCCCCGCCAAGCCCCCGCAGCTGCTGCAAGGATCAAGGCGCGCTCGTGTCGGGCTTTGATGTTCCCAGGTGGAAGGAGCTCTGACGGCGCGGTGGAGTGTTGTTTTTACACCAGATTTATCAGCACAGTTAACACAGCGCCACGGAGCTGCTCCCTGAGCATGCCCTGCATGGCAATGAGTGCTCACAGCCCCTGCTGCTGCTGCAGGTATGTGCTGGCACTCACCTTCAAAGGGCTTTACAAACATCAGCCCGGCCAGCCTCTCCCCCAGCTCCCCAAGGAGAGCTCAGCTCCACTTCCAGGGAAGGGAGGGAGGCGCAGAGGTCACGGGCTGGCTTTGTGATGGGCTTGGGAGAGCCAGGATTCAAAAGAGATTTAAGTATCTTATTTTCACACAGACATTTATATAGGGCTTATAACATTGTACCGCCTGGAGGAACCTCGCGCTTCGGCGTGAGAGACTTTTGGTGGGTTAGGATGTATTTTATCCTGAGCTGTGTAATTTTTCAATATCCAACAGGATGAGCTGCTCCGTAAAATAGAGTACTCAAGCAGAAGCTTTGTTGAATTTTAACAGAGGCACATCAATGAATCCATGCTGATATCCCAGGGAGATCAAACAGGAGGCTAAAAAAATTACAGGAGAAAGCATCTGGGATCCTTTGGGGGAAAACTGTCAAAGTATCATAGGAAAATATAAAGCTTGATGAGGTATCAAGAGGTCATCCAGTCCAGTGTTTATAAACCTATAAAAATGACTTAACTCCTTAATCTAGAAGTTACAGACTACTTTGTGCCCTGCTGGCACAACCACTTTACTTGCAAACCTAACCAGGATTTGGACCAATGCTGAAACATGTTTTTACTTCTCCCGTTTTCTTTTTTAATTTCCTGCATGATTTATTCCTTCCTGGTTGTCTTCTGAGCTACCATGGGCTGTTTTGTGAACACCTGGCCTCACCTTCCAGAGTCACAGGTGCCATCAAAACCATCCACACCAGCCCAAGACAAAATGCCATTCCCTTCAGCGACCTCCAGGCTCCATCCCACACCTCACCCCATCACCTGAGATCAGGGCTCCTGTGGTTTCCTTGCCTCACCTCTGTGGGTACTGCACGGGGACATGCTTTGTTATATGCTTTTAAAAATAGAACACCTCTTCATATACCTCTCATCAAAATATTCCTAGTTTCTTCAAATCCAAGCTGGGATGAATAAGTCTAAAAACAGCAAATGGATCTTACTGGATTTGCAAAGGAAAATTGCTTTGAGCTACCAGAGTCATCCTTGGACCTCTGTGGGCAGCACATTTTACAGCTCCAGCTGCGCTGCCAAAGAGAAAAGCCCAGCAAATTAAATAAATACTAGCCTCTAATCCTTGTAGCTCACTGTCCCACCCAAATATGACTGTCTCCTGAGCTCCCCTTTGCTGTAGGAAAGGCTTATCAATACCAGGCACTGAGACCAGATAATTAGTGCAGCCTCTGTACGAGACACTCCTGATCTCACCCAGAGCCATCCCACCTCTCCCAACACTTGGTGCAGGACCCTGGGCCCACAGCCATCCACCCATGAGGATACACAGCCTTTGGGATGACACCAAGCAGCTATTTTCCATATTCACACACAAAACCACCCCCCCATCAGGATTCAAAGCCTTTGATACGACACCAAGCGGGGTTTGGTTGTTTTTTTTTTACATATTTGTGCAGATGGAAGCGAGCATTTCCCACACCTTTCCCACACCTCCTCCCCGGAACAAGCCCAGCCCCTCCAACTCCTTTCCCAACCACAGGAACCGCAGCCCTCTGTGGTTTGTGTACGTAACTAATGCGCCGAGGTCTGCTTTTTGTTTAAATAGCTGTGAAAAGCAGAGTGTGTGTTTTACCCAGAGATATATTACACTTGATTAGCCGGGGCGCTGGAGCGCGAATGCTACAACAGGAGACGGCCGTGCTTAACCAGCGGCCTGAGCCCGCGCTCCGGTACCGGGAGGTCAGGGGAAAGATTAACTATATCTGACTGCCGTGTCAAAACACTCAATTGCAGCATTTATAAACCCACAGAACTAGTTGCCTCGGTCGGCAGAGCAGATTTATTTCCCTCCGTGCGGCTCCCGCAGAACAAACCGGGGCAGTCGGCGGGGCCAAGTCTGCTTTCGGCTCCTGCCAAAGGGCAGGGAGAGCTGAAAAGTTCAGGTGGAGATGGGAAGCTTTCAATATCTTCAGGCAAAAATTAAATCTAGGGGAAAAGATGGTGATTTTTCTGTTGCCTCTGCTTATGGCCAACCCACAGCCAGGTGTGTAGGTCAGCTCTGTAAGTTGCCTGTCTAAACACTATTTTAATAGAAGAAAAAAATTACATTTCGCTGCTCTTCAACAGGTGTAATACACACACATAATAACTTCTGGTTTGCACTCAAAAACCTTGTGGAAAAAAAAAAAGTCCTGCTTTTCACACCAGGGATGTTTGGGTTTGATTGCCCTGTAGAATCCTAGAAATGTGTTTCTGCGCAAAAGGAGTTGAAGGTAACCCCTGAGGAGAGATTCCCAAGGGAGGTTTCCCACTTCAAAATCAGCATCTTTTCAGGATACCGTGTTTTAAACTCATGGTTAGATTTGGAACTGCACACACAGCTTTTGAAGTGCAAGTCTAGTCCTTTTTATCTCAATATGCATCTCCACTGGAAAAGGTTGATGCCCAGTGTGAGCAGACAACTGCAGTGTGTGGCTACTGAGAATCAGAATTTGGACAACTGGGACCCCCATTTAAAAAACCCAAACCAAAACAAAAAAAAACCTCTACCATTTCTTCAGCTTTATGAGATATGTATGACTAAGGAAAAAGGCTTTGCTTCTCTTCTGCTCCCAAATTCAAGATTTTTTTCTCAGCATCCGGACTCAATTCTATCCAACTTATTGTCACTTCAAATTGCCCTCCTTTTCCATATCAAACTCAGTGGTCATCATGAGATGTTACTGACAGCTTATTCCTCCCTGTTTCATCTGTGATTTCAGCGTCAAGGGCAGGACTGGAGATGTCACCAGCATCTAAAGAAAAAGGTGTCAGACACCCAGGGTCAGTGTCCCAAGAGTACATCTCTTCACCATGCACACTGCAGGTACTGTAAGGAGCTATTGCTCCTCATGCTCTGCAAAAGCAGCAAATTCTCTCTATTTCAAGCCTGCAGGAGCACTTTGGTTTCCAGGGGCAGGACCAGCACATCCAAGAGATACCCAAACTAGAAGTGCTCATCCTTCAAACCCTCCCAGGTGTTTCTTAGCCTGCTCCAGGCCCTCTGGACTCCCCAGCTCAAACCAGCCACTGTTCAAAGGTTCCTGCTCTGCACCCTGCTGCCTGACCCAGCTGTGCCCGTGGCAGCCTGGCAGAAGACACAGACAGGACTTCACTCGAGTCACAGGAATGTTTCTGGGCAGAGACTGTCTGGATAAACCAGATGCTTTAGCACCCTTGGCTATGCTGCAGGGGTGCAATTTTGTTTTTAAACTGCACTTTGTAGCGTTCTGACTTGCAGGTTTCACTTTTTAATAGTAAACACATTCTGTAGGTGCCAGAGAACATTTCAAAGCCTTTCAGTGGAGTCCTTTTACCTCCACAGCCTGGGGGCACATACACTGAAACAACAGCTGAAATCCAATTACTGAGGAATATTCCCAAGTGCATTTCCATAGGTAATTTGTTGGTCTGTTGGAACATGCAAAGTGATTTTTCTCCACTTCTCGATGCTGTACCACAGGCTCCCAGGTTGAAGATTTCTATCCAAATTGCGTAGTAACTACCACCGGAAAGGAATCCACATGACCAGGGGAACAACCTGCCAGCACGTTCCAGGACCCAGCCCTCACCTCTGATTTGACAAGAAGTTATCAGCCCAGCCACACCACAATCCCTGCTACCGCCCGAGCTTCTCATTGCCCAACAGGTTTGATGCATAAAGACATGAGAAGCCTGAAAGTATTTTCCCTTCAGCACCCTGTTTATTGATTTAGCAAGGAGCTGACACAGATGTGCAGTTCCAGAGACAAGCTGTAATGCAATCCCTTCATCTGCTGTCACTCAAAATCACACAAGCTGGCTGCTGCCATAAGGGGAGGAGTGGCCACCCTGCTCATTTTGGGGCTGCCAAACAACCCAGCCAGGAGCTTTGTCCCCATGAGGGAGGGACCCCCAGATTGCCACCACATCTGTGCCACCACAGCACATCAAACGCTGTGCCCAGGAAAGCTCCACGTGCTGGGTGCACACAGAGACAGCCACGATGTCCTTCCCTTCTCCTCACAGCCAAAGAAAGGGAACCATGGCATTGTATTTATCTGCAACATGAACCAACCCAGAAGCCACCATTGTGATGGCCCTGCTTGGGGTGCTCTCCCACCCTCTTGGGGGGTACCCACACCTTCAACCCAGGGGGAGAACCCCAGGTGGAGAACCCCAGGTGGGTCCCTCACAACCACATCAGGACAGGTTCACAGCACAGGTTGGCTTCCAGGTGGGAGCACCTCATCCACTCCTCTCCCCAGTCAGTATCATCCCCACTGGTGAAATATCACTGGAAATTCGTCTAATTTCAGAAAGAGGAGGCGAAAATTAAATAGACAAAGTTTGGGTCAGAGTGACAAGGAACATAATCAGAAAAGAGCATAGATGAACTGCCTGTGAGTTAAAGATAATTCAGGGCAAATTAAAGCATCTGAACTCCTACTGAGAGCCACTGATTTAGAATTATGAAGTTAACTTACAGCAATCATTTTCTATATGAAAGCAATTACGGATGGGTTAAAAGCTTCTGTTATTATGGATTGTGTATGGCTGCCACAGAGGGTTCAGTCTCCCAGGATGAAATTTTACCCTTCGTGAAAAACTACTACATCCTGTATGCCAAATCTTGTTCACCCATCAGAAAGTCATTGAACATCAGACGTTTTATTAACCAATGCAAATGCAGACAGCCAGGGAGAGGTAGATAGGGAACATCCTGCTCGCCAATAAAGCACATACACACAAATCACCATGGTTCACTTCCCAAAATAATCACACAGGCTCAAACACACAGCTGTGATGGATGGCAAATTTCCAAGTCTTAATGCATCAGAAAGCAGAACCGTTGTTTGAAGTGGTCATCTCTTGAGGGGAAGAGAAAAGTCAGGGGAAAGCTTGCGAGAAACCTGGGGCCATCCCCAGGAAGAGCCTGGTGGTGTCTGCAGGAAGGTCACCAGCCACGGTGACAGTGGCCTCCTCCATCTGCTGCTGCCTGGGCAGATGGAGGTGACCTCCATCTGATGATCATCCTCAGAGATGACCTCCCAAAGCAGGTCCAGCAGCAGCTCCCACGGGGCTGCCTCTGAGAGACAAGGTGATGTCAGAGAGCAACACCCCGCCTCCTGCTCTCACCCCTTGGCAGGAGAAATGGGGCACCTGGGGTCTGGGGGCACAGCCTCTCGTGGGACAGACAGACAGACAGACATGTCCACTGCCCCCAGAGCTCTGAGGAGCAGCCCCAGGACAGCTGCCTGCCCTAAACCAGCCCCGGCCCCACCACAGGGTCACACAGCAACAGCACCCAATGGGGCTGACCAAACCACTTACCAAAACAATCTATTATACTGAGCCTCTTCCTTCTCTTCATTCTTAATTGGGCTTTATTTCTTGTTTGGTGTTTTAGGAGCGGTTAAACGAGTTGACAGACCTTTTGTTTCTGGAATGAAAATGAGATTTTGACTGCAATGTGCATGGCAATGAGCCGAGTGTGCGAGGGCACCTCCATCATGTGCCTTTCAGGGATGACATTTGGAAGAGCAGGGGGAAAAGGGAAACCTGTCCAAGACCTAGTGGAAACCAAAGGTTCAGAGGTGTTTTATAGTGTAGATATTTGGATTTCTCCTGCTGCAGAGGCTGTGAGAGCAGGAGGGGTGTGAAGTGACAGCCAGCCTGGCCCCTGTGTCCACGGAGCAGCCTCGGGGCAGCGCAGGCATGGTTCAGCTACCAGGGCAGGGCAGCACCTGCTCCACAGGGGCCAGCAGGGACTCAGCACAAGGCTCTGATGGTCAGCACGGATCCATAATTGACAGCTACAACAAATGAAATTTAGCAGCTAAACTCAGAGGGTTGTGATAACCCAGCAGTGCTGCAGAGGCAGGGAGGAAGGAAGGCTCATGAATAACACGTGAGGGGGAAACCCAAAGTACTGACAGCAAGGGCTAAATGCTGCTTGCAGAGAGGTTGAAGGCAAAGATCTCATTGGATTCAATAAAACCTGAGTCCTAACGAGGGGACAGGGCAGCTCATTCTCATTACACCATCCTCCACTCCATCTCTCCTGAGGACACCCCAGATCCTGCTCCTCTGGCTCACCTGAGGGCAAACACAGGGATCTTCTGGCAGGAGGGCTGTAAGCCTGAACACGAATCCTCACAGGTGCCTCTGTGCTCTCCTGCTAATTTCATCAGCCCAAGAAAATCTCTATATTTGCTGCACACAGCCATCAGTACCTGTGGAGGTCGAAGGAGGATCGAGGCAGAGGCTCCTCATGGTTTTCCCAGGGCCAGGCAGAAAGTCCGTGCAGAAAGGCAAAGCAGGGCTCCAGGCACTAAATGAACAATGGAGCATCCTCCCTGCAGCTTTTGGGAAACTTTATGCTTCCCTGCATAGGTTCCTGGCTCAAAGGTAAACATGATAAACAAGTGAAACAAAGCTTTGCATTCCCAGAAATCCCCTGCTAAGGCAGATTTGGAATCTTTATTACCACCTCAAAAGTGCTGTTTAAAGTGATGTCTTTTGGGGGAAAATCCCCAAAGTGGCCATAAAAACTGATAAATGATCACTGGGAAGCAACAAAAGAAGAAACTCAATCTTTTTCCCTTTCTGCTCATCTTTTCTATGCATGTTTTCCATCGCAAAGTCAACACAAGAAATGGCACCTATTTAGCACTATTGATCCAGCTTACTTCAGTAACAAACCACATTAAGTTAAAATCAATACCAGCCACTCTTAAACTGATTTAGGAGTGTCCACACAAAGGGGCTCACACCAGTTTAGACAGATTTGCTTTGTAACCAATTTAGTTAAAACATGCAATCTAGGGGCCGATCTGTGCTGTGAACAGCTGGGAGGCATTAATTCCTGGGGTTCAAAGGCATCAATTCCCAAGTGCCATCAATGGCTCTCAAGGGACAGGATGCGGGAAGTGTCACTGACAAACATCCATCTTTCTTGGCAAAACACACAGGTCTCCCTCACTCCAAAAGCCAAAGAGATGGGGGAATCCAAAGAAACCCGAATTAACCTCAGAGTTCATTTTATTTCTATTTAAAAAAAAAAAAAAAAAGCAAACTGAAGCTGCTGGAGACAAACAGCTCAGAAAGCTGTGTTTTATTTCTCTCCCTGGAATATTTACTCCGTGAGACACATGCACTGCAGATCGCTGTGCCCTCTGTAAATCCAGCAGCACTGGGCTCTGCAGTTCAGGTTGCAGCACCAGCCAAGTGAGCAAGGTTAGGGAATGCAGCACGAGGAAAGGTTTGACAGTGCTGTTTATCACAGCCTTCTGCTGGCTGAATACCCCGGGGTCTGTGCATGTGCAGGACAGGCTGAGGGGAGCCCTGGGGAGCACAGCACAGATTCCATCACACACCAGGACATCATGGCATCACAGGCAGTGCTGAGCCAGGCTGTAAACCTCAACACAACAGAGGGGAGAAGGAATCTCACTTCAAAGGAGATGAGGCTTTAGTGTTTAGTCAAGTGCAAGCTCAAGGGTCTCCATCAGATGCGATGCCAGGGAAAGGCTCCAAGGAAACATTTGGTGTTACCTGCCCTGGCCAAGGGGAGGGAGCCCGGGCCCTGTGAGGTCCTGCCACCCCTGTGCCTCAGCACCCAAAAAGTTAACACATCATAGAGAAATCAGTAAAGACTTTCTTAAGCCTAGGCTTCAGAGGGAATCTATCAAAAGTTTGCTCAGGACTTGGGGATTCTTGGAGCAAACGGCGTTGGGCTGGAACAGTCCTGGTTCATCTGTAGCAGAGAAGAGGAAAGCAGGCTCCTCAACCCATGTTTTTTGCCCACAATATCATAAAAATATCGCCTTCAGGGCTGTTTTACACCTTGGAGAAAAATGTGGAAAAGTATCAGGCCAATGTTGTTTGTTTGGTTTAAAACCAGATCTTTGGCTTTCAGCTGTCCCTGGGTTTGTGGTGGTTCCAGCCATGGGTTGATCTCCAGAGCTTCCACCCAGCGCTGTCAGATCAGCACAGGTAACCTCCCACTGAGCCCTTCAGCAGCCACACACCTCCAGTCTCTAAAACCTGTCCATTTATTTCTCCTCCTGCCTCCTTTCTCCCCACTCCTGCAGCTGCAGGCAGCATTTCCCAGCCCTGTTCATTACCTCGGGAGATCAGGATCAGCCAACCCACTAAAACCCTTCCAAAAGGCAGGAAACGCCACACTTCATTGCTGCTTATCCACCTACAAAATATGCATGTTCAGGCATCTTCTCACCTCAGCTGCTTTTAAACCTGCCACTCAGAAGTGGTTTGGGGCTTCACTTTCAGGCTGTAACTCTGCTTTGTGATTTTCTGGATACCTGGAAGAGATTTTGAAATGGTTTTCCCTGCTGTTACCAGGTAATGGTTTGTTTCACAGAAAGAGTCAAGAGTTATACTTATGTTGCTGAATTAAACACAGGAATGTTTTGGAAATAGAAATAAACCTTTTTGGGTTTTATTATTTATTTTGCTTTAAAGCCTCAGGTGCTAAAAATTAGCCTCCGCTGTTCCATAAAAATACAAGGAATGGGTCTTTCCCAGAGTAAATAAATAAGGTGAAGAAAAGAAATTCAGTCTCCACATATTGCTGCTGGGTGTAGAGCATTCCTAAAGAGGGACAAATCCTGCTGAGATGTCCTGCCTGGGTGTCCAAGGGCAACAGGCACTTGGATCCCGGAGCCAAGCAGGGTTTGGTGCTTGCATCCCAAGCTCCAGGGCAAGGGATCGTATCTGTGATATGATGATATCTCTGCATTAACTCCACAATATCATAAAAATATTAAATTCAGGGCTGTTTTACACCTTGGAGAAAAATGTGGAAAAGTATCAGGCCAATGTTGTTTGTTTGGTTTGTACTCCAACCACACCGAGTACCAAATCCCATCCTCACGCTGGAACCAAACACATCTGGGAGCAGCCAGTGCCTGTTCCCAGGGCTGCACTGAGATCCTTATTTAGCCGACAAAACCCAATCCCACTCACTCCAGAGACCACAGTTGGAGCTGGGAGGACTGGCATCTGTCATCAGGCTCAGTGCTCCAGCTGGGAGGCAGAGCCAAGGCTTTGTGAGGCGCGGTGACAAAGGCGCGATCAAGGACAGCGACCGCGCGGCTGCGATTGCTATCGGGGGTTATTGGCAGGGGACGACAGCCTGCAGCTCACATGGCCATTTAAGGCCTTCTCTGATGCACAGAAGGAGAGAAAATCCCTTCTGTAGGTGCTCCATTGCAGGGAAACATGAATTAAGATGCTTCCTCTGGTGAGCAAGTACTTTCCAAACCTCCAGATCCAAAGAGAAAACTGAGGCCCTTATGGGCACAAAGCCCATGCTTGTGGAAGCTTCTGCTGAGGATGCTGAAGAGGATCCCCACTGCCAGATGCTAATGCCAGCTGCATTGGTGGTGGTCAGAGGGTGACATTTGGTCTGGTCTCTTCCTTTTGAGCATGTACACACATTTTCGTGGCGCCGAGAGCACTTTGCAATAGGAGGACTTAAAACTTGGTTGCAAAATACGCTAAAAGCAGTGATAAGAAATTAATCTATTTTCACTGTCTAATCTAATGTGTGTGGCAAGTCTCCCACCGCTCTGAGCTCATCTGAGAGAGCCCAATAAGCTCTGCCCAAGTCACTCTGTTTCTGCTTTCCTCAGAGCCACAAGAGCAGCTGGAATGGGAAAAATCTGCAAAAAAACCCCTCCAAGCCCAGCACATGAACCCCTCGCCAGAATTTTTGGTATATACAGCTACTCATCAATTCAGTTTGATTCACAGCAAATGCCACAAGCCAAGCTGGTTTTGCATTATTCCAGAGAAAAATAAAAGTATATTGGTGTTTGTGGTTTAAAAGGAAGTATTAAGTGCCTATTGACCACATCCTCCCAGTCATTCCTGCTCTCCTAATCTGATTGGAGTCAAATACATGTGATCCTCCCTGTGAGACAGCAAGGTCTTACCCAAGGGCTCAGTGGGGGCTGGTGTTCCCATCACTTCCTTGTCCTCCCCCACTGTGAAGGTCCAATATTACCAATGCTCCCCAAGGCATCCCTTGGGCACAGCCCATGGAACTGCACTCGCCTCTGGCCAGGAAGAATTTGAAGTCGAAGACTAAGAGAAGGAAGGTGGCCAGGTTAAGGCAGACAGGAGGACTTTCTGTCCTGATTTTTGTGTGATCCAGGCTGTGGGATTGTGCAGCAGAGGCCACAGGACAGGCAAAGGTTGTGTTGGTGGTCACAAACCCCCCTTCCTAGCATCCTGTCCTGTGTCACCCTGCACTTACTCCCTCAACCTGCTGAGCATTCTCAGAGACATAAAAGCTCACCTCTGACTATAAATTCACACTGCACAAGGGGCCAGCAGCCTTGCTGCCCTCCCCCCCTGTGTGTGTGCCATGCAGGGACACCAATGTGTGACACCCCTTAGTGTGAGCTGCCACACTCACAGACCTGACCCCAGGAGGGCTGCAGGGATGTCTCCCACCTCTCCCCTGCACTGGGGGCATTTCCAGGTCACTGCACATCCTCATCAGCCCCTCTGCCCAGGCAGCTCAGGCCAAGCCCTGGGAGAAAGGGACAGGAGCCACCCAGCCCTCATGCTGAGGCCATGAGCAGTGATCAGCTCGAGGGCACCTGGCTCTGTTTGCAGCACTGCCTTTGATTCAGCAGGTTCAGAAATTAAGAAAGTGGCTTTGCCACATCCTGGCAATATAAGGATTTAAAAAAAAATAAATCAAAAAAAAAATCAAAAAGCCATTAACTAAGGTTTGTTTAATCAGGATTTGCAAAGCGCTGAGAGATACTCAGGCACTGCTAAGTGCAGCCTAACGTCTCTAATCACCAAGTGTCAAGATGCACAGAGCTGCCTAAAGACATGAAGAGGCACTTAGCCCACAAAAGCTCCCCTGTTCCCTTGCTTCTGGAGTATCTCTGTGAGCCTGGGGCTGGGTTACCAGGAGATGTGATGTCTCCAGATGAATGCACGGGGTTTGAATGCACCTGGGATGGGGCTTCAGCTGGGTGACAGCCAGCAGGATCAGGCCCCCGTGGTCCAGGGGCATCTTTGCGTTCTCAAGCTGCTTTGGCTGCTGAAACAAAGCACTCTGCCTTTGAGACAGAGCACCAGGGGAACCAGAGCCTCTCCAGCCACCCTACCTCAAGACTAAATCACGTCTTCTTCCCCTTACCTTCGAAGCAATAAATGCAAGAGAGGATTTATTGCTTTTTAACAAGTGCCACAGAACATGCATTTCATTAATTTACATGGGAGTTGGGGGGAGGAGTTGCCAGTTCAATAAATTCTCCCAGAGTATTGCTCTGAAACAAACAACTCTGCAGATCCAGGCTGTGGATGTCACAGCAGAGGCTTTTATCCAGATGAGCTACGTGTTCAACAGGGTGACTAAAATGCTTCAAGAAAATTAAAAAAAAAAGGAAGAAGAAACCCAGAGAGGGTGGAGACAACAGAGCCGCTCTCTACAAACGGCAACGAATCACTAACACATTGTTTGAACTCTCAGTGGTGGATTAAAAAAATAAAAATAAACCCCCTCTGAACCATAGCTGCATCCTTTGCTCTCACTGCTGTGTTATTTTAGCTCGGAGGGAAAAACGACATTGCTAATGCCTTTTTCTTCTCTCTTCCCCCCCACCCAGAGAGGAAGAAGTGTTTGTTTTTCCTACAGTGTTTACCATGTGGATGGTGCAGCTCCGCTCCCCTCAGGCTGGGGAGAAAGGGAAGAGTGTTTGGAGAGGGGTGGCTTCAGGGTGGGATCCTTCCCTTCTGATTTACTGGCGAGGCCAGAGCAAATAAAAGGGATAGTCTTTCCCCCACCCCGAGCACAGCAGGGCTGCAGATGTGAACAGTGAATACAAAATCCCGCCTGAGCCAACAGCATTTCTTTGACAATGGAAAATAAATAGCTCCATATTTGTTTATTTAGTTAACTTCACTTCTGAGGGATTCATTTTGCGCTACTGAAGAGGAGGAAATGGGGATGAGATGAGGCTGGCTGGGCAGCCCTGCAGACCCTGCTGCTGCTGACACCAGCCCTTGCCACAGAGCCTGATGCTCTCCTGACTGTGTCACCCCAGGGAAATCCACGGGAACGTGGTGCCAGCTCTTTGCTGAGCTGCCCCAAGGTCACCAAACACAAGCCAGGACTGATGTCCCAGAAGTGCCCCAAGGCCAGGGGCAGGCGGTGCTGCTTGGCACTCACAGGGGACCCAAGGTGCAGGGGCTCATCCCAGTTTTGCCCTGTTAGTGACCAAGGACCCCCACAGCAGCTGTACAGGGCCAGCAGTACAAAACCAAACTCTCAGGGCAGGGGTGGCTGCAGAGAACCTTCCAGCAGTTCCCTGGTGCCCAGGGGCACCCCAGCACTCTGCTGCTCCCTGCACATCACTGCTGCAGTGAGGATACAGGAGCACCTTTGCCCCTGGGAAGGGTGGACTGGGCTGGGATGAAGCTGGGATGGGGATGCAGGGTGGGACAGGGAGTGTGATGGGAATCTCCACACATTGTGAGGGGATTTCCCCTTTCCCCACACAAACAGCTGCACGAGATCAGAAACTGGCACAAAGCCACTGAGGCAGCAGAGGCAGAAGGATGGAGCAGTGAAACACCAATCCAAGCTCCCCAGTCATTCTGCAACAGAGCCAGCACAAGAAGTATTTTCTGCTGGCACCTCCTGTACTGCTGGTTTCCATTAGATTATAGCCAAAGGACTGGCACTTGAATTACACAAGCTTCAAGCATCCCAGTTTCCATTTTACCTTTCCATCTCCCATCACTTCTCTCCTGCAGAAAGCAAACCAGCAGCAGACAAATACCCGTGTGTGCAAACACATCCTTACCCTCACCAGCCTGAGGAACACATCAAACAGATCTGACATCAGCAGCTCAGGCACACACTGTTCTCTCCCCACGCTGTTCTCAGTGCGATTTATCAGGAGCAAACCTTTCACTTGCACACCTATTTCTGAGTTCCAAACCAAAGGCATCGTGTTTCTTTAAAAAAAAATCCCAAACAAGCCAAGTAAGCAAAGCACAAAGTCACAGTGAAGGCCCTGCTCCTGAGATGGGGAAGAACAGAGAGATCCAGCAGTGCTCCAGGCCCACCTCAGCCTTCTTTCAGGATTCGGGCTCAAGGAGCAGAAATTCCCCATCAGGTTCATTGGGTACCTAAGGGTCAGGAGGAGCAGCAGGGCAGCACTGGGGGCTCATCCTGAACAACCCCTGCCAGGGAGACACCGACCTGCTGGGGAGGAGCCTTCCTCCAAAGCCATGGAACACCCACCGGCATTTGGAATGTGCCCTGTGTTCCTGCGGAGCTGGCCGTGTGTCCTCCAGCCCAACACACCCCATTTCATGGGATTTTAACATCACTACCAGGAAGCTAACTCAATGTAGACACACACACTCATGGGATTTCTCTTTTCCATTCAGGTTCTCTGCCTTTTCCCCAAGGTCTGCAGAGCTCCTGGGCACTGGCAGCCACTGTCCCCTCTAAAGGCAAATATTGAAGGTAAGGCTTGCAGGTGTTTGTTCAAACAACTGGCAAATACACGACCCTTATCAGAAAGTGTTCTGTTTGATCTGCTTTGCCATCAGATAAGAGTAAGAGCAGAGGGTTTTGTTTAAAAGTGCACAATTTTTTTTTCCCCCAATAATTACTGTTAAAACTTTCTGGTTACAGAAAGAGGGGAATTATTCTTTTTATTTTCTGATGATTTCCAGATTGTTTTTAAAAATCTTCCCTCAAATACCAACATTTCTGCCTCCTCCCCTTTCTGCTGTGCTCATTGCTGCACCTTCTCAACACCTCACAAATCTCAATTAACCTCAGTCATCCTGGGAGGTAAAGGCATATTAATAATCCTGTCTCAGATATGGAGAAACCAAAGCTGTTAGCAAATGAGGCCAGCACTTCACACCGAGTGCCAAGGACTGACACTGCTTGATTTGGGGAGCAGGGAGGTAGAGCAGGAGCTTCAGGGCTCTGCACCTTCCCAGCAGTGTGTCCGGAGCACACAACACAGGGAAGTGGCTCTGGGAGCTGGTGGCAGAGCCAGTTGAACTGGAATTATTCTGCTAATTACATTTTAGCACCCTCACTGAAACATTTCTGCTCAACGAGATGCAGCACCGAAACCACTCAAACAGTTCTTCCAAAAGGATTACCAATTTTGAAACCCAGACTGCATAAACTCAGTCCTACTGATTTCTTTTCCCCTCATCTTTCCCCATGCCCTGGTACAGATCCCATCATCACTCCCCCATAACTTTTGCCAGGCTGATCCACACAGAATCTACAAGATAACAAACTGCTGCTATCCCAGTTTCACAAGCCAGGAGGGGAGCACAGACAAATTAATTTGGTAAGCTGCTATCACAGGCATCTATGGCACAGCCAGGGGAGGGACACCTCAAGTCAGAGGCTCAACTTAACATCTGTTCTACAATTCCTCTGGGATATCAGCTGGGATTTGACCTTGTAGCTATTTGAGCAGAGATAGTAAGCTCTAACACAACCTTCAAAGAGACAATATTACATGGCTGCTCCCTGTATCATGCAAAGATAACACTAACACGTTTTTAAATCACGCGTTATAAAAGAAGGCAATGAGAGATTAAGGCTACTGATATTTTCCTGGCAAAAATTTTCAGTGTCTCCACAGCAGCTTTGTCACAGAGTTTAGGGCTCTGAGAATTACAGTGACTCTGCTTTATTCCCCCTGACCCTCTCAAAAGGCAATTTCCCAGGTTATAAAGCCACTAAAAGGTAACACCCATTACCTGGCTCCTGTCTCCCTGAGGGCACCATCCCATGAGGCACAAGGGCAGGCAATCGCCAAAGCCTTGGCCACAAGCCAGAAGGCCTGGTGGGTGACAGCCTGAGGGTGACATCCTCCAATCCTTGTCCACGAGTGAGAGGGCCTGGTGGGTGACAGCCTGAGGGTGACATCCTCCAATTCTTGTGGACACACACCTGAATAAGGCATCACCACACCACAGAACCCCCTCCTTCAGGCCAGGATAACATCTTCCTATGCCAGCTTAACCAGGAGTTAACCAGCTCTGCTTCCACCAGCCACATCCTCCCAGCCTTCCTCTCTTCATTTGTTACAAATGAGATACATCCCAGCCAATTAGCTAATAATTAATCCTAACTTCCCGGGCCCAGAAGCTTTTAGGGCACCAGTTCCCAAGCCTAAGCCTCCTCCCAGCCAGTTTCACATGGGTTTGAGCTCAGGATGCATTTTTGTGTCTCAGGGCTCTGGGTGATTCCTGGTGCAGGGGCTGTGATGTGCCCAGCCCAGCCTCGGTCACTGCTCTCCCTTTATCTCTCCTTGCTGCAATAAACACCAGTGCAAGGATCCAAAGTTCTTGGTCCCCTGCCAAAGTCCCTTCCTCTCTGCAAATAGCCCGGAAGAGGGTTTGTGCCACCAGCCTTTGCACTGCCTTTTTTCCCTTTCCTTTGCGGGCGCTCCCCTCTCGCAGGGTGTGAGGTTTCCCTCACCTGCTCCTTGGACACGCTGCAAGCCTTCTGTCTGCTAGGCTTAGAGATCGTTCTGCCAGCCAGGAAACCATGTGGGACTGGTGGTGAGACCCAAACTGAAAGCAAAACTCGAGACAAAAGCACTGAGAGCCTGCAAAACTGCTCAGATTAACAGCAGGTGACAAAGAAGCTTTCACAGGCAGGACAGCAGCACACGCTCTGCCCTCCCTTAGCTGTCACTGCAAAATGAAATTGTTGATCTCAAGTGCCAAGGAGAGAGAAAAAAAAAAATAGGACTTGATCCAAAGAGAAAATCTCACCCAAAGCAGCCCTCAGATGGGGCAGCAGTGGGGAGCTGGCAGCAGCAATGGGGAGAGGCTGAGCCCCTGCTCCCCATTCTCCCCCTGCCCCAGGGATGCTCATTTTTTTTCCCCCCTGGAGCAACAAGTGGACCCATCCTGACTTATATCAATTGCTTATGGAAGAAAATAGGCATTTCCTATCATATTTTCCTCCAGCACTTGGGTGGGACAGCAGCAAAGGCCTCAGGCTGATGATGTTTTGGCAGCAGCAGGGACCTGGGGAGTTGGTGGGAGCTCAGCCCAGCTCTGGTTCGGGGTGGGACGGGAAATTCACTGTGGATGTCGGTCAGCAAGATGTGACTGCCTCGAGTTAAAAGCAGAAGCATTTTAATAAGAAATATGCCTCTGAGTCATGGTGCTCCAGGGACCAGTGGTGTACTGTCTTACCCACCAGCCTCACTCAGGGACTTTTTTAAGGTCAGGATCTGGGCTTAAAATTGCTCAGCTGTGAAGAGAATAAACACTTGGTCATGTTTGCTCACTCGAGCTAAAGGTGAGTCACCTGTAATAACTTTCAGAGGGAAAATTATATGAGTAATACTTTGAGAACAAGGTATGAAAAATACCGAGAGGGAGCCTTGTGATGTATTTAATAATCACGACCCCTTGCTGAATCATGATCCTCTCAAAGATCCATTCCCTGGCACTCACCAGCGTTTGATTGCATGGCTCTGAAGTGTGCTAACCCTAAAACATTCTGCAAATACATTTGTGTCGCTCAGCTCTATCTGTGTTTAGAGAGTGCCTTGGAGAACACATTAAACACTTCAGCTGCTAAAGCGAGTGTCAGCGCCGTCCCAAGAGCCTCTGAAGTAAATGATGTCGTTAAGCACATCGTGGGAATAGTCATATTAATCTCCCGTCTCTGAGCAAACCTGCCTTTACACCAGAGCCACGGGGGTCAAAGTGGGTGCGTTGGCACATTTTCAGCAGCTCCCAGCTGCTGGGACGGGCAGTGGGACGAGCTGTGCAAGGCCTGACCCCGCTGCTGGCTCCCGTGGAGCTGGAAATGGAGGAGCAGGTGGCACATTCTGGCCAGGGCTCCCCACAGCCAGCCCTTGCCTTGCCACCTGCCAGCACCTCCTCAGCCGTGCCGGGCTCCTGCCACACACAGCGCTCCCAGCCTGGCACAGCGAAGGCAGCGGGGCACACCAGCCTGAGGGACCAGCACCCACCCCTCAAGATAAATCCAGATCAGGTGATAAGAGCCAGGGAAATGCCTGCTGCTGGGTTATTCCATCAGGCATGGGGCCCTGGCTGCTCCTCCCAGGCAGCTCTCATGGTGTGTGCCATGATCTGCTCTTGAAATCTGCCAAGTCCCTGGAGAAGCTCAAGCATCAGCCTTGAGCTTCCTGAGGTTTCAAGTTTGGATTTACAGCATGTTAAAGCACCATGGGGGGCTGAGAGAAGGCTGAGCCGTGGGTGCACTGGCAGCAGAGCATCTCCCCAGCCCCAGGGGCAGGGCTGCAGGTGCCTCAGAGCACGGAGGTGCAGGGATGGGCTGTGCCTGGCAGAGCGAGGTGCTCTGCTCCCAGCCATCAGTTTTCCTGTGCTGTCCTTGCCGTGTGCTCCAGGACGCATTGCTCACGCTGCCGGGCAGCAGGATCCTGACACGGCTGTAATGTAATTTTGCATGTGTTAATTTCATTTCTGGGCTTTGCTCAGGATCAGCTATTATTCTGCTGAGATCGTAACCAGGAACGGGTGAAGCTGGTTCAGAGAAAACAGCCAAGCCCATGCCTTTCATTTCCCCTCTCCTCCCAACTGCTGTGACCTTTGCCCATTATTAGAACCAAAATTGAAATAAGCCTTTTTCTTTCTGAGGCTCTGAAATACTCAGCTCTGAGTCAAATTCATGGAACAAGGGAACTGATTCAGACAGCCACAAGCTATTGTTTCAGTTCCACCTTAAAGCAGTTCCAGCTCTGTCAGCTCTTTTCTTTCCTCCTTTTAAAACCCAGCTGGGAACAGCCCAGTAAGAGGCTGGCTGACACTGGGGATGGAGGCACTGGGCTGCTCACAGCTCTTTCCAAAGCCCCCAAATCCCTAGAGAGCTCCACGACAAGCAGCAACACACATCTCCCGTGCTGTCCTGCCCAGGCAGGGGCTCCCTGACACTCAGGGGACAAATCCTGTCCATTGTCACCTTGCTGGGAAAGCAGCACCACAGTATGGCAAATATTGAGTGGGTGGCTCCTGAGGCAGGAGCTGGTTCTTTGGAAGGCCTTGGTTTTACCAGATCCCAAAAAAGCCAGCAGCTGGTAGTGCATCCCTTGGAGAAGGGAAAAAGCCCCACTTGAAGGACTGCTCTGCACAGTCTCGCTCTCACAGCACACCCATCTCTGGCCACCAGCATGACAAACTCTGCCTGGACATCCGTGCGCCCTGCACAGCTCCTGGAGGAGGGCTCCCTGCACTGGTGTGAGCATTTCTCCCAATCCCACCCTGTTCCTGAACCACAGGTTTGTACTGGTGCAGCCCTCAATGGAGCTACACCCATGCTCAGTTCTCTGGGGTAGGTAAGCCAAGCCCCTAGGAAAAGGGCTATTATGGGATTCTCTGAGTCACCCTGTGCCTTCTCCAGTTGTACTTAAACCTGATACTGATCCATACTGCTGTTGAAAGCAGAAATTAAGAAGATGAACAAGTAGCTGGGAAGGCACTTTAAAGAACTTCTTCATCAAAGGTGATTTCAAAATATTTTCCAACTCAGCATCCTTTAGCATAAATACACCACCCAGGTTCCCAGGGGCCTTTGGGGTGAGAAGATCAGTGTGGTAAGGAAGCCTCTTCTCTGCCAAAGTCTGATATTTGAGCAGCTCCTACTTGCAAAATAACACAGGCACCTGTTGTTTATTTTGGCAATTCTGAAATCACAGTGTTCCCATAAACTCCACACACACACGCACACACGGGTTCTGGGAGAGCCCTCACTCTCAGTGCTGGAGGAGATAGTGTTATTTAAATAAATAAATCCTCAAGGTTTCTGAGTGGTTTAGCCAAGAGTGCAGGGAAAAATTACTGTGCAGCTGTCAAAGAGTTGAGATTCAGGCCCAAAGGCCATGAGAGGTGTCTGTTCTTGTTTCACTGCAATGAAAGCGCGCCAGCCACGACCACAACTGAGCACAGCTCCTGTAACAGAAGTGCTTCTTGACAAGGAGAGGTGGGATTTGCTTTTGGAGCACCTTCGCCACACAGTCCAGAGGAAATCTCACAAGTAATGTGGTAAAAGGTAAAATTCAGATGCAAACCAGGATTTAAAACCACCAAGAGCTGGTGCTGGTACCCACAGGCATGAAGATGTGTTGGTGCAGGACCCCGGAGCAGGGATGGGCACAGGGACTGTCAGCACCACACTAGGGAGAACTGGACAATGTTTGAAATGAGGCTTTTTCTCCTCTTCCAGACGGAAAAGCAAGCCCATGGGTGTTAACCTCAGAGCTGTGTGTGAAATAAGAACCTGTTACCCAGCTTCTTGCCCGAAACATGTTTGTTTTGTACAGCGTTTATGCAGAAAATTTTTTCAGACACCCAAGACAGTTGTGATTACTCACCTTAATGTTCAGCATTTATCCAAATCTACCTCATGGTAGTTAACATATGCAAGCCAGCCAGGCTTAGCAAATCTTTGCCCTTTCCTACATTATTGATCTGACATTTCCTCTGGAGTATTTCAACTGAGAATTGAATTAACGCCGTATCTATGGACATTACCCAGTTAAAACAGACCAGCTGCACAGGCTGGCACACCCTTTGTTCAGTCAATCACCATCTTCCTTTTATTAATTCATGAAACCTTGTTGTTATTTGTTAAAAGTGGAAGATGCCATTAGCAATGCTAATGAAAACTACCAGGTTTATTATGGCTGGTGCTCTCCAGACAGCCCCCAAAGAGCTCTCTGCACCCCACAGAGACCTTGCTCTGCCATTCCCAGGCAATAGGAACTTTGCTTTTCCTCACTCTTTGCTTTTCCTCATGCATTTTCTTGGGAGAAGACCTGCCTGCCCATTAACTGTGTGGTGACCAGACCCACCAGCTCCCTGCTCCACCTGGGGCATCTCCAGGAGTCCCCTGGAAGGGTCCCTGGCACCAAGGAAGAGTCAGCACAGGTAGGAATGGCATCATCCCAGCCCTTTCCCTTCTCTTTTTAAGCTCAGACTCTCAGGTTATTTCCACAGTTAAATATTCATTTTCTTTTTTGCTTTTATTTCACAGAAACACCACTGAAAGATCAGCAGGAAAAACAAATTACTCAGGAAAGGCTGTTTGGCCTCAGGAAGACGTGTCCTCAGCATAGACTCAACTGCCTTCCTGGATTTACAGGGCTTTCTTTGGTATTTAATAAAGATTGCTGTTCTGACAATAAAGCGAAACATCTGCTGCCTTGTGTCTGGCCAGCTTTAACAGCCTTTATTTTTCCTTCTTTAAAGAAGAGTTTGGATTGATTAAGACTCAAGCAAAGTATGTTATACTTTGATACATCCCCAGCTTGTTGAAATCTTACCTGAAATCTTTAAAAAAAAACCACAACAAACCTACCAAAAAACCCCAGTACACGAAATGGAAGTCTGGAGGACATGTGAAGGCCCAGAGACTTCAAAGAAGCATTTTCAAGGCTGAAGATTGGATCTAAAAACTTTTATATTGCTCCAGCCACAAAGAAGGCCTTCAGCTGGGCTCTGCTTAGGCTGGGCTTTACCTGCACAAAGCTTTGCTGCAGCTGAGGGCGGTCCCAGTTTGTACACACACAGAGAAGCCTCATGAAGACCAAACTGGGTAAAATCCCCAGTCTTGGACTCTGTCTGAGGTTTCATGTTGCTGGATGACTTGGAGACATGATAGGAGAACCTGAGGATGCTCTAACACCTGCAGAGCTGCGTCTTCAGACTGGAACAAGACAAATTTTCAGTTTGCAGAGGGATAGTAAACATAGAATAAAGAAAACAAATCTGAGGAGATGCTTTGTTATCACATATAAAGCTCTGAACAGGAATCAGTGCAGACTTGTTGACTCCAAGCACAGAATACCTCTAGGTAAATAGAAACACCTCTGCTTCACATATTGCCCTGGGTTATTCCTCCACGGAATACCTAAAAAGAGGTTTTTTGCTCTCAGATTCCGCTTGCTTCTTTTAAACTATTCCACGTTTCATTTGCAAAAAGGAAAGCTGCCAGAGAAGATGATAAATGTTAATGCTGGTAAATGCACTGTGCTGGGTGAAGTCGTGGAGCATTCAGGCAGATGATGGCTCTGTAAAAGCTTTTCAGAGGAGAGGAGATGAGGCTTGGGGCTGGTTTGATGCTGGGACATGCTCCAGGTTGCTGCTCTGCACCCCACCACGACCAGGCACAGGGTAAGGGGTTAAGCACATGCAGCCTCTGAGCTGCAGCAAGAGGCCTCCCTCGTACTAAAAACTCATCACTTGAATAGCCCAGCTCAGCAAAAAAGCCTCCATTTCAGAGATAGGGAAATGATGTGCTACGGTCCCTTGCACAGCTTAGCTGATGGGCTTTAGGAATAATGGGCCTTGCTTCTGTTATCAAATGTAAAAAAATCCTTGCTTCTGTGCACCCAAAGGTTCCATGCGTGTCGAAGCATGGGGTGTATTTTGTACTGTGGGTAACACGGGCTCACTGGGGTTTAGGCTGGGACTGCTTCCCCTCCCCCTGACCACAGGCACCAGCCTGGGACCACCCTCACTCAGATCCTCTGTTTTGTTTCCCCTAAGGACTGTCCCTGTGTTAGCAGGGACATTTAATTCGCTCCCTTCTCCTGTACTTTAATTGCTGAAATTACATTATAGAGCTGGAGAAGGACACGAACCATACAAACCAAACGCCTGGAAACACCGTGACACCCAAACACAACCCACTCTCTTCACAAAGAAGAAATCACATCAGGTCAGCTTCTGCACAGCCAGTTTATTTAGCTGAGACAAGAGAGTTGTTGGAGCAAATAATTGAGGAATAATATGATAAAACACAGTATTAGCAATAACTGCCTTTGCTGATGGGCCTCTGGATGAGACGTGCTCAGTGTGCTGCACGTGCCCCACGTGCTGTCATTTCCTTGCTCTGAACAGATTTGCTGAAGATTTGAGCCCTAATCTGTGCACTGTAACATTATCTCAGCATTTGTATTTGTGTGCTGATCTTCTGTGGTTAGACGTGGGCTTTGGCTCCCGCAGGGCTCCCTCACACGCTGTGACCCTGTCTGTTCCAAATTGCTGCACGCTGGGTTTTACATGGGGGAAAAGGTTTATTTGGGGTGGGGGATTTTTCAATAGGTTTTTTTTTTTTTTAAAAAAAAAAAGAAACAGATTTTTGGTGTCTGACCCTGATGCTCACCCTGGATTTCAGAACTGCACTGACTTTGGCAAAAGGCCTCATCCAGGTACCCAAAAAAATAACCTGAGCACAGAGCAGATCCTCAGCTGATGTAAAATCAGTGAGAGTCCACGGTCTATTCACACTGCATCCCAAGGCAGGATCTCTCTGAACCACTGTCCACTGAAAATGTAAGAAGCCAAGTGTAGACCCTGAACTGTTACCAAATAATGTTGTTTTTTTTAATGTGCTCAAAATGAAACAGTCCATGTCAGGAGCATTGCCCTGAGAAGGAAGAGCACCTGCTGCTCCTATAGTCACAGTCTCCCTTTTTCTTTATCTTGGGCTTCTGACTCCTTAATCTGTTGTGGAATGTCATTTAATTAAGCATTTTCAGGGTTCACTCTAGGCCGTGGGATTATGCTGTAAGCAGGCAACGCTGGCCTGAAGTTGCGATAATTAAGGCCACGAAGGACAGCTTGGCACATTGTCTAATCAGGGAGCCAACATAAATATGCCAGAGCTGGTACTAAATATTTCCAGGGTAGAAGCATTCAGACTTACTAGATGGGGTTTCCCCTAATCGTAAAGGAATAGAGAAATAAGAAAAAAAAAAAAAAAAAGGGCTTNAAAAAAAAAAGTGCTTTTTCCAGTTTAATTAAATTAAAAAGGAAATCAAAGAGAGACATTAGAAACATTCTTGACAGAGGAGCGCCTGAAAAGGTTTAATTCCAACCTTACTAATTCTATGCTTTTATGAATAAAGGATTAATGAGTACTAGGAACGCGAGGAGCTGGGCAGGGTAGGGCACTGCTGCCTTCTGCACCCCAGCTCTGAGCCAGACCCCACTGAACTGGACTCGTGAGCTGCCCTGCAATGGCTCACTGCCCAGTGGTGTCTCTGGGAGGCTCACACAAAGCAAAACCACCACCTCCTCCCACATTGAAGGTGCAGAGGTGTTTCTTGTATTCCTGCCTTCACTTCTCACCTTCAGCTCCAGCTGAGTTGTCCATGCTGCTTCCTGGGCATCACCTCTCCTCCTGTCCCTGCTCTCTCCCTCCCACTCCAGGTCTGTGCTCCACACCTCGCTGCGTTGTGCAGTTTCAGATAAGTGCCTGTGGGAAAAGACAGAAGCCCTCAGCACAAGCCCAGCTGTCAAGTTTCCATGCTGGTGAGACCCAGTGAGCACCCACCACCCAGTGCTGACCCATCCCCTCCCAGCCCAGTGCTCATGCACGGGCAACACCCCCAGGCATTTTCACCTGTTCCCTGCTCCTCTCATGGGATAGGAATTTACACAGCGTGACGTTTCTCTTACTGATAATCTTGTCTGCTTTCCACTTTGCTTGGGCTTCTTATATGCTGGCAGAGGTTTATTTTATCCTTCAACAGGCTCAAGCACAGCAGATGGGTACAACCAGCTCAGCTACCTGCTGGAAACTCTGCATTGTGGTTGTACTGTGAATGCTCACAGAAGTTTCTTTGAAAATTACAGAGTGTGACACACAGTTTTGGGTTCGAGGGCTCCTATTGTTTTCAGTATTGCCAGACATGAAAAGTTCACGTAGTACAACAATGTTCAGGGGATTACAAAGGAAAAGGGGGGAAGATGCATTCAATTTATCCAATGTGATTATGGAATAAAGACGGAAAGGCTGGGTTTAAAAAAAAAAAAAGAGAGACAAATGACAAATAGAAAAGATCTCTGTAGTCTGAGCATAACTTCAAGTAACAGTGTCTCCTGGTTACTAAACTAAATTTTACAGGGCAGGGAGACACTTGCATGTCCAGCACCGAGCACAAACAGGGCTCTGCTCTCTGCCATCCCATGCATCAGCAGATCTCACAGCTGCCATTCACGCAAAGACTTGCAGGAGGAGCCAGGTCATTCTCCCCCTTCTAGGTCTACCTGAGCAAAATGCAGAACAGGCTGGAAACAAGGGCTGTTCTCCCTGTCTCTGCCAAGCAGGGCCCAGAGCTGACAGCGGGGCTGCGCGCGGCGTCGCCTCCCCAGCGCCTCCTCATTAGAAGCCTCTCCTGAAACATGCTCGGTGTCATTTCCATTTAGCGTCAGGTGACAGGCGTCTTCTTCTGCAACGTTCCCTTTAACAGTGGTATTATTACTTTTACTTGAGTGCTTTGATTTAAGCCACGGGAGATGTCACAAATTAGTGTTTACAAAACTTAACACGAGGGGGCTGTCAGTACTTGCTTGAAGACAAGGATTTAGATGGTTGAGACCCCATTGAGGAGGCAGCAGACTAATTGCAGGAGCCAGGGTACAGAAGGATTCTAGACCTAAGTGTCACCTCAAGCAGAAGTGAAATTAATGATGCTCAGAGTGTAGCTCGGTGAAAAGAAACATCCTCCCCCCTTTTGTTGTTTGTTGTTGTTGTTGTTGCTTTAGCTTTTACACAGTGCATAAAGGAATTAAAAGAACAGAGTGACAGAGTCCAGCTCACCTTGGTGACTGCTCTGTCTGCTTACAGCATCCCAACACTGCCCATGAGAGACATGAACACACTCAAACAGTGAGCATCTCTCTGCCAGCCTTGCTCATAAAGCACCAGAGTTATGTGCTGCAAGAGAACAGATTCCAAGGAGGCTTGGATAAATAAATTGTCTCGTGATTCAAGGAGCATATACAAATTCTTCTGTGATCCAAGAATTCAGTGATACTATCTGTTAGCTGGGAGACTTTGTTTTCTAGCAGTTAGCTATCCAAGTGGAAGGAATCTATTTTGCATTTGGGAAAGTCTGAAAAACACGTGTAATTGCTCTGCCTAAAACAATCAGGAGAAATGCAAATTGTAAAAGTGTGATATTTAAAATCCTTCAAGTATAGAAGGCATCGGTGTGCAGAGGAATGCAGAGCATCCCTTAGAAACATGGCTCTCTCTCCTAAGAGGCCCTTCAGCAAGGCAAGGTATTCCCATGCTCACTGTTAATGAACAACAACACGCCACTAAACACACAGCAACACTAATGAGGAGTTTGATACGAGTGCAGCTTCCTTTGTGAGATGAACACACCACCTCAGAGCCACCGAAGTGGCCGAAGGTCCCCTCAGACACCTCCTCTCCAGCCTTTCATCATGATTCATTGCACTGCTCAGTGCAAATCACAAGCTACAAAATTGCATTATCAGTACAGCTTTTTTTAATCAATTCAAGGTACTGATGTTTAAATATCTCCTGCACTGAAAAGCAATTGCTGTTTAAACCCAGTTTTTTTTTAAAGAAATCATTATAACATTCTCATAATTGCTTATCTCTCAGAAGAAGATAACACAGACACAGCTGCTATTTCAAAGCGCATTTTACACATGTAGCTCAAACAGTCACATCTGAAATACAGCAGAGATTCTCTCTAATTCAGGAACCTATTTATTGCTGACTGCATCGTGTGACAGGGCTGTGGCCTTAGTTACACTCACACCAGAGGTATTTATACACCGTGATTTGCCCAAAGACTTTTTCCTCTGCTGGGCCCCCCTTCAGCAAAACATTTCAAGAGATGCTCGAGGTCACACTCAAGTGATTTACTGAGCATCTCTACACCGGCTTTAGGGAGCTGTTTTCCTCTAGATGATGCTCCCTTTGCTTCACCCAGCCAGCCAGGCAGGGCACCTCCTGTGCCCCAGCAGCCACCTCTGCTCGGTGTGGGTGGGTGGGTTCAAACCTCAGCATCGCCCCCACGCTCACCCTTGGAGCCCCAGGCCTGCCTCTCTAATAGAAAACCTCGGGAAAATATCTGTGTGGTAGATAAGGTCACAGAATGCTGCTGGGGTCAACAGCCATCTCTATCTATCTGGGTTTTAAAGAGGAAATATGATCTTGCCTGGAAATTGAATATCTCCCTTGTCCGCAGGTGAGCGAGCGCTTCCTCCTGCCTGGAAAATGGAACACTGCTTCCACAGCCACAGCAGCACACTGGTTCCCTGGGGGGCTCAAACACCAGTGGCCAGGACCAGGACAGCACCCACAGATAAATACACCAACTCTGATTATCAGTGGGATATCAGCTCCCACAGAGCACCCCTCGCACACTGCCATCCCTGGTTTTGCTGCTTTCCTTGCCCTGTCCTGCCTCTCAGCCCAGCAGGGAGGGGATGATCTCCCAGAACACTGTACCCTGCAAGCAGCAGTGTCCCCAGACAGGATTCCCACAGCACATTCCCACTCCCACCCCCCAGGGAGCAGGTGAATCCCATATCAGCACCCTTTGATGCAGCGCCTGCTCTAGCAAATACAATCAGAGGTTCTGGGAGATTGCAATTCACATTTCAATCAGTGATCAGAGACCCCAGCAGCCTTCCAGGAGCCAAGATTTCTCACCAGTTCACAAGTAATTCATTGCCCTCTGCCTGATGTGGCCTGAGATACAGATCTCCAGCTCCACAGTACACATTCCTCCAGGGGTGGGCTCCATGACCAAACCTTTCCTCGCATCCTCTCCTGTGAGGAACAGAACCAAACACAGTGCCCAAGCACCAGGCCTGGGAAGTCCCAAAACATGATGGCCCATCAGGATCATCCATCTTCCATGCAGTACAGGCCATAAGGCTTCCAAAAATTAATGGCAGTGGAAAACCAGAGACATTTCCTGGGAAAATATACATCCTGACATTGCCACTGCTAGGACTGAAGAAGCCACTGGTGCTTGTGTTGTTCCAACAGTTAATTATCTCTACTTTTAAAAATGTGTATCCTTTTTCCCCTGACAGAAAACTATGCCAACAAATTAGTCAAGCTAATCAGTGCCCTGACTCACTACCTAACATCTAAGAACAGGAGAAAGAGATGAGATAAAATACACGGGTAATAAAGGTTCTAGAAAACTACAGATAAAAATACCTTGGAAACTAGGTTAAATTACCAGGAAGATAAAGCACATTAGAAAACAGGAGGATGTGAATCAATAATTTACATTTCAGAACAGTTACTCAGACATTTACAAGAGCTTTCAAACACCTGTCTCCCTCATCCCTCTCCAAATCTTGACCCTGACAATGATCCCCAGCAATTTCCTCAGAACTGAACTAATTTTCACAACCTCTTGTAATTTTGCTAGACAGGAACAAGGCAAGTGAATGGAAAGGGAGAAAACGGGGGTGTAAATCTGGGGTGTAGGAGGAGATCCAGGATCTTGCCTGATTGCAATTGTTGCCACCAACACAGCGTAGGTGATTTCCCACCACTTATAATTTAAACAAACTAATTCAGTTCTGCTGCTAAACATTGTGTTTAAGGACACTGAGCCCCTGGTGCTGTTCACACAGCTGGACTGCCAGCTCGGAAATGTCAGTTTTCCTCCCTACACTGCGAAAGCTCCACTGTTAATTTTGACATCTGGTTTTTAGTGAGATGCATTTCTTGCAGAGCAAATGCACACTGACAAATCCGGGGCCCTCTGTGTATTTTGGTAAATTGCAATCCATTATGAATATATATCTTGCTGTAATGAAATGTTAGCTTTGCAGTTGCAATGCAAGCTGTCCAAGTATCTGGTGGGAACGTTTAATAACAATAATATTTTGCTACCTCATTTAAGTATTCCTAATACACTTGCCTGGATGAGTTTTTCCCCCGATATATTAACAGTTTAATAGCACACAGGTGAAAGCAACGAGGTGATATTGAGATAGAAAACTGCCCTGGCAGCTCGGAGCCTCTCTGCAGAGGAAGCAGAACATTGACATGTCTGCAGCAGTTCCCACTGGGATCTCGCTGACAGCAAACATCATGGATCAAGACAGTGCTGCAACGATGCACAGCTCAATTACTGCACCCTGCTCGCCCCGAGTGTGCTTTGAGGGCTGGCAGCGTGTCCCAGGGATCTGGGGGCGGTGATGGGTGCACTGAGCACATCCCCCACGGGGAAGGAAGCGAGGCTGGTGAAAAGCCTTCCCTGCACCTGCTTTCCAGCACTGCAAAGAAAGAATCCTCGCTCTTTTCGGTGATAAACTATTTATTTTTCTCCATTTAGCCCAAAATATTCCGAACACAGAATTAGATCATAATGTGGAGAATCACATCTCTCCCAGAGGAGAGTGGCTGAGGACACAGGCAGGGATGACAGGGAAGCACTGCACACCTGAGGCAGCCTGAGGGCTCGCTGGGGCTCGGGATTGTGCCTTCAAATGCTGCTTCTGAGCACTCCTGCACCAGCAGCTGGCTCACTGCTGCAGCCACGGCAGGAAAAATACTCTGGGCTGCATTTAGGCCTGACCCATACTGAGATCCATTTGCTTCTGTTGGCTCAGTTTGACTTGGCCCTGGCTGCGTATCCCAGTAAATCACCTCCTGTCAACAGGCCAGTCTTCCAAAGGGCTCCACGTCAGGCTGGTGGCACATTGGCTCCCTGCACTCCGGAGGGGCTGCCTGCCTTCTGCTGAGCCAGACGGGGATCTGGTGACAGGAGTGCTCAGCAATGCTTTGTCTTACAAGATCACATTGCTCCAGCACGGTCTGCAGCAAGCAGAGAGTCAGCACAGAGCTGCCCTGCCCCGCTGGGAACGTGCTCCCTGCCCGGAGACAGCTCTCCCAGCCTCACGGTGCCCAAAATCCCAGGTGACCACCCTGACCTCAGGCTCTGCCAGCACTTACAGGAGCTGGTCAAGAGCACGAGGTTGTGGCTGTGCACTTCAGACCCAGGGGAGGGATGATAAAACCCAGCATTGAGACAGATACACAAACCCAGGTATGTCGAACCCTGCAGTCAGGCACTGCTGGTCTCAGATCCTCACACTCACACGGGGCCAGGGAGAGGAGAACAGAGAGCACCCTGGAAAGTCCAGCTCATCATCTGTTCAGTGTTAGAAGCTTTCTGAGCAAAGCAAAAAGCAATCAGCCCCAGGGTGGGGCCAGCTCACAGCAGCAGGCTGGAGACACGGCCACCCCCTCACCTTGGCATCACATTTTTCTGCTGTATCGCAAAGTTAGTTAATTTAGCCCAAAGCTTCAGGAGTATCTGACTCTATCTGGTATCAAGGATTCTGTCAGATTACAAAGGAGGCAGCAGTTGCCGTCCCAGCAAGTTATGACCAAACTAGACACCAGAAAAACAGACCAAAGAGATATTTAGACACAAGTATAATTTGTAATCTCATTACTTTTACAAGAATTGTTCTCTAGCTTAAATTATATAAAATAAAAATAAACTACAGCATCTAGAAAGAAAACCTCAAGAACTCATTAAAACTTTTGATGCTGTTTATAATCAAGAAAAATACATGTAAGGTAGCAGGGGGAAGGCAACTCAGCAACACATGTACTACAATTCCCAGGGATTTGTGAGCAGCCTTGGTGTGGGGAGAGGGGAGTTTTCCCCAAGCTCTGCATGCAGACTGGATACAGGGGCAAACAGGCAACAAAGAGAATCACAGGCTCTCATTTCTTCGAAATTGCTCACCATGTCTTGCTCTAGCACATAAAATTTGGAATGCTTTCCAACATATATCAAGACTCCAGACAGTTAAATCTAGAAGGAATTAGGACCTGTTTTTTTTCATCTCCAATCAGTACCTCATCCAGCTACTGGAACAGTCCTGATCCCAGTTAAAAAACAGTTTGCACCATCTGCTATTACTGTCAAATTTATCATTATACTCCTTGGTTGCATTTTGTTTGAAAGTGCTGCTTCATAGGAGGAAGGAAAGCTCAGAGTGGAAAGACTGAACTGACATCGGGGATCTGGATCAGGCCCCCAGTGAGTGGAAGAGAATTAATATTAATTCCTAACTTTCCTATTTGAGCATGACGTGCCCCCAGGCTCGCTGCTTGTCTTAGCAGAATCACTATCTCCTGTTTAGGCATGACAATATTTGTCAAGTGCAATGCTCATTAGGCTGCTGTGTGGTCAGGCCAGCAGTGGATAAACACCGGGGAAGAGCAGGTGGGGACTAAAGGTCTGTGCTTTGTGGTCAATTATCGCCATCAGCATTAATGATGTCACCACGGAGAGCCACACAGGGAGGAGAGGGAAGTGCTTTTCCAAGGCTGGTCTCGATAACACACCTTGGATACGAGGAGCTGGCCATGAAAAATGTAGTGTGCACCTCCAGCCCCTGCCTAACCCTCTCGGAGATTTCAAGAATAGTCTAGTGGCTTCTTTTTTTAATGCCTGAATAAAAGACAGGCTTTCTAACCTGAAGTGCATTCTCTTGTATTCTTCAGAATTCGCACTGTTGATGATACTTTAACCTGATGTCTAATCAAAGAGAGAAAAAGCAGCACAGGAGCTGAAGGAAGTTTTCTATCCATGCCTTTGTTTTGAACTCTACATTTCCCACCCCCAAACCCTGGGATTTCCCAGCAAAGCTGACATTTTGACTCTATGTGCTTGGAGAGAGTTCTTGTCCCAGTTCCTATGCAAACTGAGAAAAAATAATAGGGTTTGTTCCCCCTCTGCTCTTGAAAAATTACATGTCCTTTGTTTGTTGTTTTTTTTTTAATTTGGATTATTATTAAAATAGGGCTATAGGTTTGCAACCCCTTAAAAAGATTTTAAAAAATCACTTTAAGTCTTACAAAAGCAGAGAGATGTGGCAATACTTAAAAATACTCACTAAAGGAGAACTAATGATATGGATAATCATCTTCAGCTGGCAACATCCCACTTACTCCAAAGGAGAAGGGCCATTCATCAGGCCTCTGCTGCCAACCCATTGCAGGGCAGTGCTTCAATGGAAGCAGAAATAGCACGAGCTTTTGCAATCCTTACTCAGGTCCCCAAGCCCACTGGAGCACTATAAATACAGAAGAGCATGAGGCAGTCATAGCAGGTCCTGAAAGTGCAGTGAAATTTGGCGTATGCATGACGGACTGGGTAAGCATGGGTATTCCAAATTTAAAAAATTAACCCAAAATGCATGGTCCAGCCCTTCCCTAAGCAGGAAATTACTTAAGCTCAATTTTAAGCAGGACTTAAAACCATGTATTTAAGTTTAGGACAGGTTGAATGCCGTGCTGAAGGAGGAGTGCTTTGATCAGAGTCATCATTTGTTTAACCTATGACCATTCATTTCAATTTAATTGGCATCCATCATCGTCACCAATGCAGTGGAACAGAGCACTAATACGGGGGGCCTGGCCATATTGCATTCATTTAATTGCATTTGTCAGCCTAAACAGAACCCTCCATGTAAGGTTATTTATGCACTCGTCCATGGAGCAGGCTGCACAGCAAACTAGCATTCAATATTTGATGTGTTCTCTGAAAAAGAAAACCACATTTTCTCTAAGTGAGGTGTAGCTCAGCCGGTAATTCAAACTCTCAGCCTCCATGAAATCCTGCAATCCATTTATGCCTGCTTTGTAGAGCTGACGTTTGCTTGGTGGTCTAAAGCCTTTTATTTTTCTCTTTTCCTTTCCAGCATGTGCTCTTGTACTTACCAGGGCACTTACAGTATTATTTAGGTTGCTGCCTGCGATATTTTCAAGCTACTAGAAGACAGTTTCTTAGACATTTTCATAATGTTTTGAAATGCTGATGAGGATTTAGCATTAAAATTAATGGCAGCCAGCCGTGGTCTTTCAGATGTGAAAGACTGTGCAGTATTTTCTGGGAAAAAAAGGGGGAGCAGTGGGGAGAAGAATGGAGATATAAATAGCCAGTCTTGCTTTTCTCTAGGCAGGATCCTTTTAATCATGTAAAATAGATTTTAAAGATTAAAGACTCTAGGCTCTTCTCTGCCTTTGCTCATGTCTCGTATCACCAATTTTTTTGTATGTAATTTGAATGAAAAAGGACACACATGGTGTTTTCATTTGCATTACCCCAAACTGGAATTTCCCCTCGAAGGACGTAGCCCCTACCTCCTTTGCAGGAAGGAGGAAGCCACCATACCTGTGTGGAACAACACAAAACAGGAGGAAAAAAACCCAAAAAACAATTCCAAATCATTACCCTACTTTTTGGGCCTGGAACTTCAGTTTTCTGAGATTCAATTTGGAGCCATGTCTTACAAGCTGAAAAGGAGACAGAAGAAATACTGGTCCAGCAGCTGTATCTGTAAATGTATGAGCTGCAGCCTCAGATTTCATCCAGGCACCATCATCCTGCACGTGGAAAACCTGCACTGATGGGAACAGGGGCACCAGCACTGGGAAAAATGGCTGCACCAGGGGCAGAGATCCCTGTCCTGGTCAGAAGGTTCAGTGGTACCACGGGTGCTCTGCAAGAGCTGCCAAAGGCGGAGGGCAGAGAGGAAAGGCCCAGCTCCAGAGAGGAACAGTGAATCAAAGATCTCCTGCAGGACAGCACAGCCTGGCGAGAAGCCAGAGGAGATGCTGGGAGGAGAGAGTAGATGAAAGAACTGTAAATCTGGGGCAGAATAGCCTGTCCCTGCCCATGAACAGTCTGTTGACAGAGCTGGAACCAAGAGACTTCCTTCTGCCCTGTTTGGCCACCTCACTCCCGCTCACCAAGACACACAATGCAACAGGACTTGTGTCTCAGCACAGGTCAGCCTTCGTTCTTAAATCTCCTTTTCCAATGCAGGTTACAATCAATTCCTCTTAGACATTGACCAGAGCATCCTTTCTCCACCTTACACTCCTCAGACTTGCAGCTGCAGTCCCACTCAGTTTCCAGCTGCAACTCCTGGAGCAGGAAGTGCCTCACCTCCAAGACTCTGAGGCCAACAAAAATCAATGCTGGAATGTATTGATTTTATTATCTGTACTTAGTTTTACTTACCAAATGACACAGGCACAGGACATCTGGATAATTCTCCTTGATTACATTTATAAATACTCGGAGCATCCTAACTTTGTTCTGTATACTAAAATACCAGTGGCCTCATCAGCTAGATATTCTTTCATATTCATAAACCAAAGAATAGAAAGAAAACAAAAGACACTGTTCATCAGACACAAGCCCATAAATCCTCCTAATGACATTTGGAATTCACCTAAAAATCCTGGCCAACCCTGAGACAGTTTTCTGGTGAGCTTCATCTCCGTGGGTTTAACAAGTAGAGTCCTGTATCCCACACAATTACTCTGCCATGCACATGGCCTGTGGAAAGAGAGGTACCTAAGAGCAGAAAAGCCACGTTTAAATTTAAGAAGCTGTTGTCATTCTAAGGAGTTCCTTCTTGTCGGGACAGCACAGTTAGAGTGAAAATAAATCATAGCATAGTTTGTGTTGGATTAGACCTTTAGAGATCATGTAGTGCAATCCCTCTGCATTGACCTCAATGAGATCAGGTTGCTCAGAGCCCCATCCAACTTGACCTTGAATGTTTCCATGGATGGGGCATCCACCACCAATCTGGGCCACATGTTCCAGTGTTTTACCATATTCATCATAACAAAAAATTCTTCCTTATATCTAAAACAAATGCACGCAACATTACCACAAGAAAATAAAACATGTCTGTTATTACAAGAAAAGACTTTTTCTTGACAGCGCTGGAAATGAAAGTTCACAAAGCACATCCAGCGTGGGAAGTGTCAGCACAAACCTCCCACAAGAGCCTCCAGCAGCGTGCCCAGGGGATGAGGGCAGCGTGTTCCCAGCCTCCCGGCCTGGTTCTGCCTCCCTGCCGAAAATGGCCACCAGCATTCTCAATCAATTCCAGGTGGGTTTGTTCCACAGGCACCGATCCACTTGGAGCTGAACCAGAACGCTCCCCTGGCTGCACGGATAGTGCTCATACTCTGCTCACTCCCAGCCTGCAGATCTGTTTCAAGGTCCTGACCCGAGTTTTTAAAGCCCTTAATAGGCGAGGGCCTAATGAACCTTGGAGGCTGCTCCTTATTGCAGAGTCCAGAGCAGCAGCTGTGATGGCTCTGGGTGAGCAGGGCTAAGTGAGCTCGGGGTGAAGCCCTCCCCGTTTTCTGCAGCCAAGCCTCAGCCCTGACTTTTAACAAGAATAACATCCTCAGACACTCATCTGCAGTCCTGCCACAGCCTTCTCCACGATGGCTGCTGCAGCATTCATTAAAACATATCGCAAGACAAAGAAGGGCTGCATCTTAAAAAGACCCTACCTTTTGGAAAAAAGACATTTCTTCAGGTCTTTGCAAAAAGCCGTGGTGAGGTCACGTCCCCAAGACCAAAGGGAGAGGGACACTTTCTTAGATTATAGAGAAGGAGTTTTGGGACTGAACTTGAGAAGGTCTCGTCCCTGTTGGGCTACAGCAAGGGCAGCTCAAGCACGGGCACCCTGATGGAGCAGCTCTGCAGGGAATAGGAGCAGCCCACTTCATGTCCAGAGCAGTACAGCCAGACCCTCACATCATCACCCTTCCTAGCAAGTTTTGGGAGAGGCAATGCCAGATGTGTGTGTGGAATCTTCATACTTTGTAGGAGTCAACACTAGATGCAGCTGAAAGAAGAAATTCCCGATTCCTGGTATATTAATGCTCCCTCGTTTGCTTATCAGGCTCTTCTCACTCTTGCACATGCAGCCCCTGCTTTTTCTGCTACACAGCTATGAATAGAAATGCAGAATTACCCTGCCCCTAAATGCTGATTTGAAAGCCTGTCTGTACCTCCATCCTGCTCGCCACACGCTGTTTCATACTTTAATATCAACTTTAAAATAGATGAGAGGCTGATGAGCTGAAACACATCCAGCTTGTTACTCCTACAGCACTAGCACCACTCTCTCCCTGCAGCCTTCCTCTCCTTCACATCCATCTGTCCCCTTTGCCTCCCTCTGCCACCTGCCCTGTCCTTTCAGCATCAGAGCACAGCCCTTGCTGAGCCAGAGCTCACCTGCACTTTCCAGTGACCCACCAGGCACGGTTTATGCCGAAGCCCTTGTCTTGCCAAGCAACTCATTCCCCTGTTGCTAATCTTTGAACTTCAGCTGGCCACACTGGGCCCTTCTGGACAGCATGTTCATCTGCCTTCACAGCCTGCTCTGTTTTGTAAGCACAGGTTCCTTCAAAAGAATAAGCAGTAATTACTGCAGCCACACCTATACTGGAAATGCCAGTGCAATGATCTGTAGCTCATGCTCACAAAGAAAACAAGAGCTGTAAAGAAATGAGCATCCATTCACTTTGAACTGTGGTACCTGGTCCTTCTCTGCAGCAGGGACCCGATTCTTTGAAGCCCTGAGCTGCCATAGCCCGAGGGACTTCAGTTTCTTCTCCTACATGCAAATATAAATCAGAACTCACACCACTGAAGCCAAGTGAGTTAGGCAACTGTAACCTCAATGTGACAGACAGAGCTCATGGATGTCAACAGAGCCTGGAACAGGTGCCCTTTCATTTTTCACACGATTTTTCATTCTCAGCCACTTGTTTTACGCAGCTACACCAGCACGTGTGGAGCTGGTGCAATAGGATGGCTGATATTTAGGAGAAATCACACGCTTAGATCAATGCACACTGCAGGTATTCAGCTGGAACCAAATATGTTGGAAGCAGTGTAAACCCCAGGGGGCTTGTTCACTAATCAATAAACACGAGGAATGTATGCCACTGAGTTATTGCTGCAGTGTTAATTGTAGCTGTACAGGAGGGGTTTTTTCATTGCTGAAGAAACAGACATCTTCAAGAAGTGTGGCTTTTACAAAGCAGAGATGATATGAAAAATACATTGCTATTCACTTCTCTGATGTTTTTGACTTTGGGAAAGCATAGGAGGTTCTCTGTTTTGCAGTAATTAGAATCTCCCTGTGCTGCATTACGGAGGAGAAAGGGAAGTTCATAGTGCTTCCAATGCCCTGGCTTACCACAAGTGACATTTAAGCAGTCACCTGGGGGAAAATCCCAACGGGAGCACTGACAAAGCTTACCATTTGAAAAAGGTCACACCTTCTCTTCTTGCTCCAAATAGATGGTGCTGACCTTAAAAACCTTCCAGTCCCAGTCCCCCTCCTCACAAGCATGTGATGGAGCAGCCAGCCAGGGCAGTTCCAGCCAGGAGGAGATGCAGGGCACCATTGCTCTGCAGAATTCTCTTATGCCTTGTTTTCCTCTTGATAAATTGCAGATAAATTAACTCATCTGAGAGCAGGTGGTTCAGAGTATCAGCAGCACAGGCTTCAGTACAGGAGCACCAGGCAGGGCACAGGCTGCAGTGGGGTAGAGATACCTCTCTCCAAGGTGACTGCCTTGCAAACAGATGGCAGAAATGTAACAGCATTCCAAACCCGGGTGGACATGGCATTTGGTGTAAGTGTGAAGGAAAAAGGGGGATTCATAAAGACCAGCTTTAATCAAGGCATTCAGAGCAGGAATTGCCATTTTGCAGCTCTGATTCAGCCTCTGGAAGAGCCTATTAGATACAGGCGCTAAAAAAAAACCTAGTCAGCTGAAGTTAGCTTTGTGAGAACCCTCTCTTGTTTCATTGATTAAGGCCCATCCTCACCCATCATTTAATTAGAGAAACAAAGGGCAGGCAGATGGCAAAACAACATCTTCACCCTGTGGGTGTAAACTAAACGTCTGGTAACACATTGAGCACAAGGTCAGGCAGGGCTCTGGAGGAGCAGAAGTCAAACCTGGATTCATGAGGTTCTAGCTCAGGACCTCAGCTGAACCTCCCAGTGTAATCCTCTTAGTCTGACCCTGTGCCAGCCCTACACATGCCAACTCTTCAACTTTATGAGGGATTGCCATCCTAGCACCAGGTTGTCAAAGTAAAAGCAGCACCATGCCAGGCAGCTGGACCCAAATACAGCTCCCTCCCCCCTCAGTGCCAATGAGAGGCCAATCCTCCACACGGGCTGCAGAGACTTCCAACTGAGTCATCCTGTGGGATGGAGCAGGACAGCCCACAGTGGTAATCCCAAATGCTGCAGTATGCTAGAAAATCAGTCCCTGACTGCTGCAGTCGTGAAAATACAATAAACATGCCCTACGATTCCATTTTTAGTTGCTTTTCAATGCAGCACTGCAGTTTGTCAGGCTTTCTTGTCCCAGCTGGAATAGATGAATTGCTGATGCTTTTTAGGACCATTGGCAGATGAGCACAATAGAAACATCGCTCAGATATTGATGACTAATGCACACAGAACGCTTCCAAAAACTGTGTTGCCATCGCAGCTAAACAAAGTGTACTAAATTAACATTCACATGGAAGGAGAGGAGCTCATTTCCACATATTCAGCATTTAAATGAACCTATGGCACCACTGTGAAACTCAGCTGAAATCAAAAACTGGCCACAGTTCTCTTGAAAGTTTCATGGACCTACCAAACCCTAACTCAGGTTTCAGGCTGGCAGCAAAGCCTGGGATCTCTCACAGGGTTTGGGATTTCATTAGAGAAATTTCTAGCCACTGCTAGAAGAGCTTCTCTCAGGTCACAGACCTGTAGATATCATCATCTCTTTAAATTATTGTTGCCTTGCTACAGAATTGACATGAATTGCTTGTAAGGAAGAGTCTGGCACATTTCAAAGCTCAGAAGTCTTTTACCAGCTCAAAGGGATTAGATCAGCTCCTTCATGGGAAACCTCCCAGACAGTTTTCCCTTCAGGACTGGAAGTGATCTGCTTGAGCACGGCACAAGACGGGGCTGCCCTGCAGAGGTAACAAAAATCCTTGCAATGACTGGAAATGGCACCACCACAAGAACTGAGAGCACAGAAAAAAGAACCTAATTTAGAAAGAACCCAAACCAGCAATAACCAACACATCTAAGAGCAAGACAAGGGAGCTACAGCAAAAGGAAGAGCCCTGTGTCTGGAGCAGGATTAAGCAGATGACTCATGAAGAAGTTCTGTTGCCGTCATCTCTGACTAAACCTTACGCTGAAGTCCAGATACAAAATGATCTGACTATGGAGAGTTCAAGCACTTGGAGGGAAACAGAACTCCCAGCTCCAGTTCCCAACTCACATAGTCATTTGAACCCTCCTACACAGTGATCCATCCACTTGAAAAATTATAAGCAGAAAAAAAAAAAGTACTTTTTTCCCTGCCCTCTGTGCTCTTAAACTTCCCGTTATGACAACAATAAAACTTAGAAATGCAGAAGCACAGACCATTTCAAGTCTCCAAGATCGTGCTGCTTGTTTTGTGGCTGAAGTTAAACATTTACTTCAACACTTTGTGAGGATTGATGCTTCAACACAGTTAAAAATTGTCTTGAATATTTTTTCTATCCCTCTATTCAGGTTATAGTTTGCTCTTCAGGTACAAAGAGAGCAAATCTCACTATCTCTGGCTATGGTATCAGACATCATCCCCTTTTAGAGTCCCTTTTTGTGTGGATTTCAATCATCTTTGCACAAGTAAAACTTGTATTGACTCACAGTGTGGCTTTTTCAATGCCATCAGATAATTAAGAGCCCTAGATATTGGTTCATATTTCATAGATAAATATCCATCACTCCTCTTCAAACAAGAATATCACCTCCATGCTCCTGGTTATTGCAACTGCTGAGAGCCAAACAGGGTGGATATATTTTAACAACCTAGCCCGACACTGAAAGCTCCCTTCCAACAGCCTGAACCCATATCCATGAAATTATTGAGGGGAGAGAGGGAAGAACAGGAAATGTTCTTGAAAAGAGTAGAATGTTTTTATATCTCTCATGGATTTCTGTTTCATTAGATATGGGAGCAGTGCCTTTAATGTAACTAACATGTGGCAACCACAGGGTAACCACAGAGAGTAAATCTGTCCTGCAGGAGGAAGCTAAAATGCAGCAGGGTTTGCCTCAACTGCTAGGAAAGAATCAAAAAAATCCTTTTAGCACTGGTCGCAACTGGGGGTGGAGGGGAGGAGAACTGAGAAAACACTAATAGTGACAGCTGAAAACAGAAATATCTCAGCATTTGTGGGTGGGGGAAATCAAACAGGTCCCAGCATCCTGTCAGTGCTCCTGTTCATGCTCCAGACTCGTTCTTGTTGGGGAAAATAAAAATATCAAAGCAATAGATCTAAAAGTCTTGAGGTGGTCTTGAGATAGTTATGTTTAATATCAGCAGTTAATCACAGCGTTTCCAGAGATGCTCACATTTCTGTGCAAAAGCCATGCAAGCTGCAGGAATTGCAGCAAGGCTTGGCTCAAATTGCCCTATTGTTGGGAGCTCACAGTCGGTTTCACTGCTTTCCTTCAATATTCCCATCAGGGCTGCAGCTCCCTTGCTTTGTTCCCCAGACAGCCCAGCATTTAACAGATGTCCTAAGTAAATCATGATCATTTGGTAGGCTTTGGGAATAGAAGCTAGATGGAAAAATCACAGCCTAATAAAACAATCAAAAAAGCACCAGCACATTACAGGCCCTTTCAAAATAAATTAGGGTATCTTTTAAATCTCTACACAACAATTTGTATTTGAAATCAAAAGACTGTATGTCATTGACTTTCCCCTGAGTAATCTAAGTGAGAGAGCTCTCTGAGGTGCAGTAATAGGATGTAAGTGAAGAACTGGGTATTATTTTACTCGTGCTGTGATAATCTGAATGCATCACTGCCCAGCATCATAAACAGTGAAGTGAGAAGAGCAAACAGCACTTTCAAAACCCCCATTGCATTTGGGGACTGTAGGAGGGCGTGGGAGACCAGGTCTCCAGTGAGAGGGAAAGCAAACATTTAAAATTAAAGCAGAAGCAACACAGTATTATTTAAAGTCTAAAGAGGAAAACTACAAAAGCCTGCTTTTCACCTCTCCAAGAAGGAAAAAAGGCGAGTCAGAAGCAATGTCAAGAAATAATGTTGCAAGCAGGGAGTGCAGTTCTTAATAATCAGCAGCATTTTAAAGATCTTCTTGAAGTTTTGCACTGAGACACTATAATTAAGGAGAGAAATCAAAGCTTACCAGTTACCATCTGTCTGGAGCAGGGAGGGAGCTGATGCTACAGGATCTTTTCCACGGAGTAATGCACACTGCAGAAGTACCAGGAAGGAAAAAAAAGTAACAGAGCCATTACAGACAAGACAGCAACCCCGTGGGTCATGCTCTGTTTCCCTTCTCCTTCCCAGCCAGCCAGAAGGGTTTGCAGTGGCCACCCCTGCCCAGCATCCCACCACCCACAGGGGCACAGGGTCCAGAATTCATTTTCATGGTGTCAGGAAGGGGAAACGGAGCCTTTAAGCTGCCTCTCAAACAGGCTGGGGTGAACAACGCAGCCACCTGGGAGTGGGATTATCTAAAGGAAAGCTCAGCTCAATTCTGTCTTACCTGCACTGATCAGGGCAAATCAATTATTTTTAAAGCATGAAGACAGAGAAAGGGATTGTTACGTGTAATTATTTTTAAGAACTGTTTTAACACCCTTTTCGATGTGAACTGTGTTAATGCTACACACACTGAGGAACCCACCGGGGTTTCTCTGTCTAGGAAAGGATTCTCACACAGAGATTTGCTTCCCAGGAGATAGCTGTATCTGCCTGCCCACCTGCATCCTCCACAGCCTACCTAGAGTCGTGCAGGCACTGCCCAAGCAGGGCACACAGCTCCCTCCTCCTCTTCTTAATTTGTGTGTTTGCCCACAGACAACTGGGATCCTGAAGCAGAGGAGCCACCCAGCACACAGAGGGAAGGTTCATCTGTCACTCTGCACCAAATCTGAAAAACAAAAAAGTGGCAACTGATAATCATATTCAACAAGCAAAGTCCTGCTTTTCCCCAGAAAAACCCTTCTCTCCTCCTCGCTTCAGCTCACAGCACAATGATCCAGAGCTGTGGGTTTGCATTTGTTTGCCAGGTCACTCACATTTAATTTCTTTTTTCTATAATTTTTCTTATGCCTTCCACAGAGAAGCAGATAACACTACACAGAATTCCTGTGTCAGCAGGACACCAAGAAAAACCCAGGTACAGTTCAGTGGGATGCAGACCTGCGCTGAATAAAACCCTCACAGACTGATCTGTGAGCTTCTCCCGAATTACTGAGGGTGATTGGATCTGAGAAACATAATAGCTTTGTACACCAAGCCAGTCCTCCTTTGACTCCAGATGCAGAATTACCATTTTTCTGCTGAAAGGGTGATTTCATGCCATAACTTGCATGACTAAGGTTTCCAGAGAAGACTTTTGTTTAGATAAGGACAAGAGATGCCCTGAGGCTTGTATTGTAATGTTATATGGATATATAGATAAAGAATTTTTTTGTTGAGCTGAGGGTGTGGTGTGATTTTTATCTGCATGATTACTTACTGACAGACACTGGGAACAGCAAGATTTCTCCTGACCTTTTTTCACCCCTGCCTGGTTGGTTACAAGCTTCACAGGCAGTGCAGCTCCTGGGTACCACGGGCAGCCCAAACTGCAGCTGGTTTCTCTCTGTGCCCACCATCACTCCACTGGACACTGCTCCATCTTTAAAACAGAGCTGCTCTCCACTTGAAATCCAATCTAGGGGAAAAAAAAAATCATAGTCTGGGGTTGACAATGGCCCCAAAGGAAAATGGTCAGCAGAAAAGCTTCTTCTGTTCTGGTATTTTTAACAGCTCCTGGGATTTGCCCTCCTTGCATTATTCAGTGAGCTTGCACTGCTTTTGGTGCACCCTCAACCTCCAGCTGGAGCCATCTGCATGGCAAAGGCACTTCCACAGCCCTGGGCACAGCAGTGGCTGCAGGGCCACCGGGAGAGCTCTGTGCAGACCAGAGCTCTCCCTGCTCACCACCACTGGGGTAGGTGCAGTCCCTGCACTAATGCACAGCAAACAGGGGTTCGGCAGCCACTGCTGCTGCAGCGATATCATCAACTCTCCCAGGGCACTGCAGGAACATTGCTGGAAGCTTCATTGTGTGTCTTGTCTGAGGCCATTCACTATTCTTACCTTCTGCTTGAGACAGTGGATTATCTCAGTTCAGATTACTAGAGGGCTGTAAAACTCTGTCTCAGCCTAAAAATTAATTCTCAGCGATTTCTGAACTCAAGAGAAAAGCAAGAGGTTGGATGGTTTGGGTTCAGTAATGTCAAAACCAGACTCACTAAAGGGATGGCTAATCCTAATAACCGCAAAGCCTTTTCAACCAAATCAGAAAATAAAAATCACTCCTGTTTTCCAGACAAGAAGGACAAATGAAAACTGGCTGTCAAGGTATGACATAGAACCTTCAACTGCTGGCTGAGCAAGGCTGCAGTAAGGCAGAAGAGAAAGACCATGGGATAAGACTGATCTGGCTGCCCTTCCCCAGCCTGGTCCCGGCTGGAGCCAGTGTGCTGACCCTGGACTGCTTTGGGAACACACACAAGCAGCAAATGGCTCCCCTCCAAGTTTGCAGCCAAACATGTTTCCCTCCTCCTCGCCTTCTAATTGATATCCCAAATCAGAAACCTTGAGCTTGTCTTTAAACATGAGCATAATCTCAGGCTCAGACAGCTGATCCTCCAGCAGGAACACAAAGACAGGCAGTAATCAGCTCCAGCAGTGAACCAGAGTCATGAACAAGTCATGGAAATGGCATTTCACAGTACTGACTGTCAGGTTTTGTGATATATGATTTCATGGAGTGCTTTGTTTTGTCCAGCCATCTAAGTTTCAAAAGTAAAACTGAAGCTTTCTTCCAGCCAGAAAGGTATCAGTGAGTGCACAGAAGTACAGCAACTGCAGTTTAAGTCACATAATTCAACAGTACCATTACAGCAAACTCCTGATAACAGGCCCCAACCAGTACCTATTAATTCAAGTCAATGGGGTAAGGTAGAAGAGAAAGAAATATGAAAATATGGCAGAAAATATGAGTACTTCTAAAATGTACTCTAACTCTAGACGGTTCAAAATATTAAAGAAATATTTCCCCATCCAGTTTCATTGATGACAGCGTTTGAAGAATCCTCTTTCAGCAGAAAGTTGGCAGTTTGAGAGGTTTTGAGAGTTTTTTTGCTCCTACTTTTGCTTTCAAACTATCTGTGCTACAGCACAGCATCACAGTGGCACCGTGTTAAGGGGATTGAATCCTCTGTTACTTTAAGCCTGAAGATTCTTCACACTTTCAGCCTTATCCTTATTCAGCTGTGGGAAGGGAAATAATCTCTCTTGGATTTTACTCCACATTTCAAAATACCAAAACCATCCAAACAGGAACTGCTTGTGTACAGGGCAAAGTCTTTGTTTTGACTGGCACCCAGGGGGAATTATGACATCCTATCATCAAAGCAAACTGCAGATTATGGGGTGAGCAAAACGAGTTTTCTCAGTTTTCCAAGTTTTCTCACCATACAAATATCTCTGTAATTAAACAGGTAAAAATATAGGCGTTAAAACCTTGGAATCAATGTAGTAAGTTGATTTTTAAAAATTAACTACCATCCACACAGAAGACGTTTCCTGAGCATATGAAAAAAACATGCAACTTTATTATATACATGCTTTTAAATACCATTCTATCAGGTTTTGTGGACATGTACACACATAACAGAAGTATTTAACACATCCACATCGTGGTCACACATGTGCACAAATACACTGTTCTGCAGTGGAAGAATGCACTTCCTCTGCATAGTTCTGCATGGGAACTACTAATCTGTCACAAATTTCATCTTAGCATAAAGACTCATCTCGGTGCCTTGGAAAGAGGTGCAGTTCTGAACCTTCAAAAAGTTGGAGCACCAAGTTAAGGCTAGAGCCTTAACTTTGCATAGAAATCTTTGGGCTGATTTCTTGAGAGATATTTTTTCAGGAACAACAACAAAAAAAAAAAAGTCATGGCTTTGTAGTAATTAAGAGTAGGAATTTGAAATGTTTCTGTAAGCTTCTAAAAACTTGGACGATGCAACAAACTCATTTGAATCGGATAACACAAAACAAATATTGGGCACACACCAAAAGAGATTCTTCCTGGAAGTCATCACCTCTCCCCACAGCACATCACCACCTTGATAAAGTGAATAGGGCAGCCAGGCCCTGCCACTGTATCTTCAAATCAATAACATAACAGGTAAGGATAAAGAGTGAAGATTTTTAGCCAAAATGCAAATAAGAAATCCTATATTTTCAAAAGTCTGGTTTTCATCAACTTTGACCTAAATTGGCTCCTTACCTCTAAAACATTTGCTTTTCATAATTCCACTTTTCTAACAAAGCTCTTCCAAAGTCCTCTAATCGATGTGTATTTCTAAAGCCACACAGGTCCTTTGTTGAAGCTTCTATTCTAATCTGAGAACTTTAATTTTCGGTGAAGCCAATTCCTTAGTGGTACGGAAGCATCAAGATGAAAGTTCAGTGAACCCAAGGTCAATAAGTCACGCATTTCTTTTGACTAGTATTTGTTCTTGACAAGCAGGCTGCTCACAAATCCCTTTTGCAAGTTTAAGGCTCTGTGTAGCCTGCAGAGACAAAATTAGAATATAAACATCTACTCACTAGAGAAAACAAGGGAGTTATTGTCACTGTAAAGAAGGAGACATCTAAACCATACCCCCTCTGCATTAATTCCATTATTGTGCACAGGCAAGATGACAGTTATACCACCAAGTAAACTGCAGTTATCTACTCAAATGATCATTTAATGTTCTTTATTTTACTTTTTCTAAGGAAAATTGATTTCTTGCTATTTATGTTCGGGGTATTTCATTGTGCTGTGATTATAAACTAGACTGAATGCATTTCCACCGACTCCCTGCAACGTGTGTTTTACAGCCCTTCCTGTTTGCACTATGCAAGATGTCTTTTTTAATTGCCAGTCTGGCTTTTTTAAAGTAGGATGCATGCTTGTTTGTTTACTCAGAAGCTCTGAGAGAGCCAGGCTGGACTCCACTCTTCCAACAGGCTGCTGTGAGATATGGAAGGAAATATCCCCAGTAACGATGTCTGCTATGCAAATGGCAAAACCGCCTACAGCCCATTAAACTTCATCAAGGCTTTGCAGATCTCTGAAATTTAACTTGTGAGGACAATTCCTTACAAGTTAAAGGATGGGTTCTGGGTTATAGCTGCCACTTGGACCCCATCAGGTGTTCTCTTCCATTCTGCTGGGAGGGTTTCCAGCCTGAGTGGCCCGGGCAGAACAGCACAGCTGGAGATGGCTGAGGTTACGCAGCAGGGACTGAACCCACATCACCAGATCCTTTGTCCCACACACCCAATCAGCCCCTTATCTCTGCCCTGCCCGTGCACAGGAATAAAGTGAGATGACAATTCAGGGAGTGCTGCAGCAGCTGGTGTTGGAGCTGATGGAACAGCAAGGCATGGCTGGGCTCTGCTGCCAGACCACGCCACTCCACGTGTGACATCAGCCAGGTTTATCAGGGAATTCGCTCAAATTACCTCGTCTTTGAGGAAATTAAGTGATCCCTTGCTTGAGAAAGTGCAAACTTCCCATCTCTCATCTGGTTAGTTTACCCACCCCCAGGCTGAGAGCCTTTGAAGGACAGACGCTCAGGCTCACGTTGTGAAACGTGTTCAACATCCTGTGAGTATTTTTTTTTTTCTTGTTTTCTTCCTGCATCTCAGTATGTAAAACCTTATTGCTGTGGAAATAAAGGTGTGAAAAATCAATCAGAGACCTTTGCAAGCTATAAAAAAGCTAACGGAGCATTACAGGTTTACCACCAGCACTTAAAAAGAAGCTCTCTACAAAACTGTGTAGGGAGATATTCCCCAGGACACGAGGATTTTGATGGACGTACACAGTATTTTGCATAATCCAGCAACTATTTACCTAGAAAAACCACAGTCACCTTCACAAACACATAGCTCTGTAACAATTATTTTACTGCTGTCCTGGTCATCTTTAGCATCCCCCAGACAACCGTGAAACACTCAGGAAGAGGGGGATCTTGGCAGCTGAAAAGTTGACAGACACACACACACACCCTAACCCCAGCTACAAGACATTTTCTTGGCTGCCCACACAGAAAATTCATGAAAACTGCAGTGAATAGCATGGAACAGAGGTCAGCAAAAATACAAGAGTCTCTCCATCCGCATAAGTGTCAGCCCTTTGCTGACTGCAAAAAGTAAGTTCATCACAGCTTAACAGGGACAAATCTACATCTGAAAGAATTAAAAGCAAATAAAGTCACCTTAATCCAGTCTTGCAAACCCTGCTCTCCTAATTTGCAGCTGCCCAGACTGGAGAGTGTTATGACACCTTGGCAGGACACGTTTAATCAGCAGCGTGGCCTGACCTGTTCTGCAGGGAGAGCCCTCGGTGCCCACATTCCAGCCCTGACATGTGCTGCAGCATTGCTGGTGTTTACTCCACCGTTACCTGCACTGCTCCATCCCAGGAGCAGGAGACCCCGGCTCCACGGGCCATTGCCCCTCTCCAAGCTCAAAGCAGCACCAGCTGACTCCAAACACCCCCACCCCTCTCCTCTTTTGGTTAGACAGAAGCTCACCGGCGCTCTCAGTAATGCCTTTCAAATTCCCAGTCATGCCTTTTTAATGGACCCTGCCTGAAACAGCCACTGCTCCTAGAAGCAGCCTCTTTGCTGGCGAGATGTGCTTCCCAGAATTCTCAAAGGCAAAGAGCTGAAGAGGGGGCTTGTCTGCACCAGACAAGCACATTAAGCTCTGCATGAGTCTGTGCGTGCACTCTATTCTGCAGACAAGTCATTAGCTGAGCTATTTTCCAGTCAGATTAGGAAGGAAAATCCTAGAATTATAAAGTCGAACTTGCAGGGCCTGATTCTCTGATGGATTGGATAATTCCAGTGAAAATTTCAGATAAAGCAAGTGTAAGACAATGCTACATGAGAACCTCATTGAAATCACCTGGATTGTCCCTCAGCTTTTAAAGGACCATCCCATTCCGTGTCCTTGAAAGTGAAGCTGTTCCCAAGAGAGGTCCAATTGCAAGTGAGAAAACAATTCTCCCAGGCTTTGATTTGCTTTGAGGATAAATCCTCACATCTCTTGGTCACAGCTCCACTCTTCCCAGGTTTGTGAGGAAGCTCACAGTGCTGATGGCACTGAGCTCATGTAAGTGTCAGTTATTTTGGAATCTCTCCAGAGAGAAATATTTTGACAGTCATATTCTGTTCATTATTCTTCCAAGAGAGGAAACACGCACGTCGTTATCTAAAGGAGTACAGTCAGCCCACCATGCTCTTGCCTGACTGGCTTACTTATCTTGATAAATGCCGGCTAAGATCAGGACTTAGTGCCATTAGATGTGTCTAAAACATGAAGCTGTCATTACTGTGTCAGCACCAAGGACTGTTTCCAACCGTGATAATGGTGGGGCCACGTTTTGAACAAAGACAGATTTGAGTCTGCAATGGCCTGCCACACCAGCTGGTTCCCATTACCGCACAGAGACCTTTTGCTCATGATTATGAGCTTCGCCATTTCTTTCTTTTTAATTGGAAACCAGAAATATCCTCCCCATCTATGACTCATATTGGACCTAGCAGAGGGTTACCTCATGGTTAGGGGCTGGCGGGGTTGGAGTCTGCAATAGTTCAAAGATGTGTTTGATGCAAAGCCTGAAGAGCAGCGGGTGAAGAGCTCCAGACTGCACCCGGCTCTGCCGCACGGATCCCGCATCCTGATCCTCCCACGCTGCCAAAGCTCCAGCAGCACAGGCACCACACTCACAGAGCTGGTGACACACGATGCTGATGCAAGAACACATCTCTGGAACACCTTTCTGACACTGCTCAGCTCTGAGAAAAGTAGCTTCATACCAACAGCAAAAGGAGATGAACTCGAATTCATTCTGACCTGACTCAGCCCAACATTTAAGCAAAATGCTGAAGCACTTCCCTGTCCAGCAAAGCACTTGAGTATGTGGTTTAATTTATAAAGGTAAATGTTTATGTGCTTTGGACTGTTGAACTGGCAGCTATTACACCATTACACCAACTGCTACGTATGTACATATAATTATATATAGACAACTGTTGTTAAGAATACATCTATAGCTGGTTTTAATCTCAGGTTTAAGGGATTCTCAGTGGGTTTGTAGAAATTACACAGCCCTGCAAACAAACATAATTACATACATCATTCAGTTGCTTTCCATTTTCCTAGCAGAGATCTGTCCCTGCAAGGCAGCAGCCTGTGCTTTATTCCCCTAAGCCAGCACCTGAAGCTGTGCTGTGTTCCTGTTCCCACCAGACAGAGTGCAGAAGATTCCACATGAATATAGATTTGAGACTTGCTGCTTGAAAATGTGCAATGTCAAGTGTCCCACTGAGTTTTACTGAGTTGGCTGTGGCAGTATCAGCTACCCGGTGCAGCATGATCATTTCAGACTTTAATCCTGCCTAATCCTGTTCTACAGGGTTTCATATTCCCTCCCATCCTCTTTGCCTGACAGTTTTGGCACCTAAACCACACACATCACGTTACTTATATTGAAAATTAAGATCATGTGGGCATCTTAGAGTAAGGACTTTTGCCGATCACTGGGTTTGTCTGAGACCCAAAACCCAGCACCTTGTGTTCTCACCTTGGAGTTCTGTCCAATCTCACCTTAAACCATTTAAATTCGGTTGTGCTGAGAGCTCCCCACATTTTGCTCAGTTTACACTTCAGTTGGTGGCATCTCTTATTTACTCTACATTGTAATGCAAATAGTTTGCAGCTATTCAGCATAACAAAACCATGATTTCAGAAGAAGCAGAAATCATTTGCCTTTCCTTCTGATTTTTTTCCCCCCACAACAAAGCAACAACTTACCATCGCTAAAATAAAACCAGTTAGAAAAAAAAAAAGTAATTAATTTCCCAGTAAATAGATGCAGCGTTAGAAAAGATTTGTCGAATTGTCACACTGGAGCTGCAGGGTTAACATCAGGTGGAAGCCTGGCCCTTGCTCCATTAGGAGCTGCCAGTTTTGGAGCAGGCTCTGGGCATCCTCCTCCCCCGAGGAAGGGAAGTGCTCTTTAGGTGCCCAGACACCGCAGAGGTCACAACCCCGCTGCGATTCTCTAACAGCCAAGTTTCACATTTTTAGGTGTTTCACTTCCATAAAGAAGGTAATAAAGCCTCCTGAAATGAGGAGAGAGATGAACCCACAACGAGCACGAGACTTAAAGGGGAGACAGTAAGATGTTCTTGTAAACAACTTAGAGAGGAGACACTGTGCTGCACACTGCTAATGCTCCAGCCCTAGAAAAATGACAGGGCTCCTGAAAACAGCTGTGGGCACTGCAACGTGAAAATGAACGTCAGAGGCTCCAAGGGCATCGTTTCAAAAGCTAGATATGTATCTTAGAGCTGTCTTCAGGGCCAGTGTAATTCAGCAAACCAAAGAGAAAGAAAATAACCTTGTTCAGAATACGGCAACTTATGATCCCAAGTGGGCAGCAGTAAGAAAGGAAATTGTTATTTACTACCCCCGCAATGCCTAACAGGGCCTCATTTGAGGTAAAACATGCCAAAGTATCTTACAGACCAAGTACAAAATTTCAAATGGAAAGCACCTGAGTCTATATTCAGTAAGAGCTTCCAAAGCCACATGGGTGTCAGCCCAAGGTTTTAGGGTAAAACTCTCAATAGCTTGTAAGACAAACTGTTTGTGACCTCCTCAGCTGAACGGTGATAAGATCTGGTACTTCTCTTCTTTAGACTCTGAAAACTGAGGTGTTTCAGGGCTCAAAGGGTTCAAGGGGTTCACTGATACTGAGCACCCAGATAAGAATCTCACACCTCATATTTGGAGGGAACCGCAGAGGAGAGGGAGGATGGCCCACAGCCTTTGCTGTTAGCTGGGATGGGGAAGTCAGAGTTCATTTCCCTGGTCTGACTCCAGCTACCAGCTTCCTCTGTCTGCTTGGATATCTCACCTGTGCATCGGAAAGTCTGGGCTACCAGCAACCCTTTACCTTCCAGACTGCTGGTAATTAGCTACTGCAGGCTTCCCAGCCCCACAGAGGCCTCAAACTAGAAGTGGTACAATACATGATGGGTCAGAACAGAATGGATTTTATCACAAAAGCAGCTGTGGATATCTCAGGCAGGGGTTGAATGCAGTTAACATGCTCCAAAATCATTCTGCTATCATATGTTGTCACTATTCAACAACTAAAAAATACAGATATAGATTTTTATGCCTTGAACTTTCTTCTTTTGACAAAGCACTTTTGCTGAGAATTTTGGAAGGTTGCTACACTACTTTTACTTTGTTCAAGTGTCCCTGGTGACAACCATATCCTGGAGTGTATTAGAGTTTAAAAATACAGCAGCAAGATAAGCAGTGGCAGGAAGATAGAGGAATTCAGAACTTTGAGACTCAGAAGAAAAGATATTTCTAATCTCTGCTGAAAATATAAGACAAAGTGGATAAGGCAGACAAGCATGAGGAGGCTGCTCCAAACAGGAGAGGCTGGAAAGAAGGAAAGGAGGAAGGGAGGGGGAGCTCCTCACACCAGCAAGTGAGCTTGATAGCAAGATGAGAGAGAGGTCACTGCAAGACAAGCAGAGCAAGCAAGGAGAGCTCCACAGAGATACAGCCCAGAAGACAGGTCAGGGCAAGTCAGTGTCTATGGTTTGCTTTGTTCTTATTTTTGGCTTTCCTCATACTTTCAAAAGGAGAGGTTATCAGATAAGATTTGATGGGACACCATTAAGACAGAAGGTTTTTCCAGCTCTATTGTGTGCATGACATTCCTTCCCCTCTGGTCCCCAGAGACCTCGTACATCTGGGGATGCAATCTGCAAAGCACGAACACAGGACTGCACAGCGAGGCTGCCTTTGGTGAGGAATTTGATCAAAGGTGTGATTGAAAGTGGGTGTTTAATGGCCTCACAGTGTTATTGTACCCCGGGATTGTACAGCCCAGCCTGTAACATACCCTTTTGTGCTACCAACAGGTGCTGGGAAGCGTGCCAATGTCCTCACAGAAAGCTTCTGCCTTCCCTCATGGACTCCCCATGCTAAAGGAATTCTAGACCTTCACTGCTGTAAGGCAGGAGATTCAGCCATCTCAGCATAAGAACAATAATTGGTACCAGATGCTGACTTCCTGAGGGTTAAATGTAAAAGAATATAATATATTGGAAGGAAGGAAAAAAAAAACAAAAACCACGAAGTGTGTTTCATAGCAGTGCCCTGGGAATTGAGGAGAGAAGTAAACGGAAAGGCTGGTTTCCACTGCAGCAGTCAGAAGTGCCATACTTCTAAAGGTCAGAAGATTCTGCATAATCAACACGGGAAAAAAATACTGGTGTGGAACACTTGGCAAAAAGAATCAGTAACCATAGAGGTGTATAATAGTATCACCAGTGGTGCTGCCAAGGTGAAAGAGGACCTGATGCTGTTAGCTTGCTGAATACACACTAAGACACCAGCAGATGAGATGGGGGCTGAGGTGGGAGGAAACTATCATTCTAAGATTTCAACTGCTCTTTTACAGGAACCTACCAATTCCTCCCTTCTCTGTGCTTTCTTTCCATTCACCTTCACGCTGAATAATCTCCAACAATTCCATTCTCAAAGCATTTTCCACATTGCCCACCGCATGCACTACATTTTGAAAATTTACGCCTTGCATCAAAATTAGTTCAGATTGCTTTAGTTGTAAAGAAACTCCAGACCTTCCATGGCCACGTGGACTCAGACAGATGGCACTGGAAAACTGCTCAGCACTCCCTTTCTTGCAGAACTTCTCCAAGTGACACACACAGGATATCACATGGCCCAGCACAGATACTGCTCCCAAAAACCCACCCTTGAGCCATTGGGTTTTATCCCTCCCAGCAGTAGCCAGGGGACACAGGAGGAAGCAGAAGCTGTGACACAGCTAAATGTAGGGGCTATGGGAAGATGACAGGAACATGGCAGAGATGCATAAAGATGTCAGAAGTAGAGGGAAATGACAACGGAGATATCGGGAAGATGGGAGACATGAGGATATTGCAAAGCAAAAACGAAAAGTCTGCCAAGATTGTTGCAGTGGAGGAGCACACAGGACTGGACAAACCCCCATTGCTCGCGCAACAACTCATGCTTGCCATTTAATATTCAGTGCTATTTTATAGCAGCAGGATATCCCTGGCTCTTCCCCTGCTTTGGAATGTAAATAGCAGCTGTCTGTGTGCTGCTGGGGCAGAGCCTTGCTGCAGGCGTGCTCTGCCTGTGCCACCAGCACGGCCTCACAGGAGGCAGGAGAAAGCCCGGCCTGTTAATCTTGACAGGGCTTAGGAGAGAGATCAGATTTGAGCAGTTTGGCATCAACAGGACTTGGATAATTCCAGACGTGCAGAGGAGAGCTCTAAGTACCTAAGGAACCCTCTTGGTGGTGATACTCAGCCGCTTACAGAAGTAGGCGGGAGCAGCCGGGATTATCCTTTAGGATTTAGGTGCCTAAATTCTTCCTTAAGGTCCTCCTTAGGCATCCATTCCTTCCTGTAATTCCAGCACCCAAAAAAAAAAAAAAAAAAAAAAAAAAAATCACTGCCCCTTGTCTTCCTTTCCCACATNNNNAAAAAAATCGCTGCTCCTTGTCTTCCCTATCCACAGTTAAAAACACCTGACTATCCAAATAAATCCAGGCATTCTGGAACCTCATTTGCTCTTCGCAGCCTTGCAGCTGACTTCGGTACAGTAGGGTGAGATCATAAAATCATAGAACTGTTTAGGTTGTAAAAGGCCTTTAAGACCATTAGCCCAACAGTTAAACAGGAGATAAATAACAGATAAATAGATAAGAAGATAAATAACCTTCAGAAAGAGGCAGCAGTGCAAGGAAAAAAACAACTACAGCAGGAGATCATGAAAAAAAAATACAAAAACAATAACAAAGATTGATCTACTTCTGTCCTAGTGAAGCAACTCACATCTCTGCTCTGTCCCTGGCATTGCCTTTGGGTTCTCATCAAATTGACCACAGCCACACAATTGGGGTTTTGAGGGCTACTCATAATTTTCCCTTTTCTACTGTAATTTGGCCCCAAGAATCCCTCACAGGAAGCCTTTCTAACATCCTCTCTCTTTTACTAATTAAAAAGGAGTAGAAATATTAAGATCCCCTTGCAAGGAACCTGAGGATTCCTGCAGAGCTTGTTTCAATGTAAATCTCCTTAGTAACAAAGGAAATGGAGGGGGGAAGAGAAGGAGCCTGCACAGGATTTGCAGCCTGCTTTTCTAGGGGTGTTTGCTGTTCCAGGGATGATTCAGCCTCTCCCCGTCAGCACCCCTCACTGCTCCCAACTTCTGGCAAGGATCACCCAAGAGGAATGTGGGTTTTTTTCAAAGTTCTCAATGAGGTATCAGCTGTTCTTTAAAGAGATTATGGTGGGAGCATTCCTAGCACATTGACTCCACTGTGCAGCCAGCCTTGTGATTAAATGGCTCAGCAAAGGTGGTTTCCAAGGATAAACTGTGCCAGGGATGACAACATTTCCTCACCAAAGGGGGGAGAATCTAATAAAAAATAAGGATAGAGGGAAACTGCTCTAGCTCTACAGCTATTATTAGTGTCTCAGAGCGTTGTCACTGCTTTGCCTGTGCTGTCAGATGTCACTTTGCATCAGTTCTGGGCAATACTCTGGAGAAAAATGGTGGAACTCATTGAATTCTGCAATGCATGACTGGGCTCCGCAGCAGGGCCGCACAGAGGGTTAAGTGACCTCTTAATGCTGGTGGGAGCACTGCTCAACAAGTTCAAGTGGGCTCTCCAATAATTTATGCAAACACCTTTTTGCATAGACTGGCAATTTATAGTAATCTATCCCTTCTCTCCAGCTGCTCTCGCAAAGCATAAAACAGGTACTTAAAAATGAGTTCCAGCACTCTGTCCTACTGTCCCCTGCAGCTGCTCCCTGCTGAACTGGCAACCCAAATGAGGGGGAAAAGGCAACTGAGGCGAGGAAAGGACTGATATATAATGGACACTCGGACTTTTGGGCACGGTTGCTTGGAACCCAAGCCTGGGCCATGAGCAACACGTGTAACACAGCAGTACAGCTAAATCCCTACACCCATCCTCTCTGGAAATTTGCTTTTCCATATTCTTTCTGCTTTTTGGAGGATCACCCTTTTCACCCTCATTTGTTTTTCGGGGCAGCTTCTCAGCATAAACTGAGCAACTTTGTCTCAGAGAAGAACTCTGCACTCAGCAGATGGCTCCAAAAATCCAATCTAGGGGGAGGAGGCACATTATGAACATCCTCTCTTCTCTCGGGAGGAGTCCAGAATCAGAACATGCTCTTTCCACGGCTCAGGATGACCGAATGGTTGAGTTCATTCCGCTGATCACGTGGCAGTTTACTTTGAACTCTGTGTACAAGCGAAGTTAATCGGAGCTGATGTGAGACCCACACACATCCTATAGCATCCTCATTACATGCTTTGAAACGCCTGCCTTTGCTCTGAACTGAAAGCCACAGCCACCAAGAAGAAAGAAACGTATCTGGTTTTCCTTCTGATCTTAGTCACCTGCCAACGCAGTTTGTCTGCTCTGGCAGAACACAGGATTGTTTAACGGCCAGCTAAACACGAGTTAAAATGGCAGCTTTGGGGGTGGGGGAGAATAAAAAAAGAAACAAAACCCCCAGGTGTTAGCGATTTATCAAAATGGGCTAAAATCACACCTTAACATCCAAGCTGTAGACAGATCCTGTATTCTTGAGGTGAATTTTGGGAAGCTAATTTAAGTTCTCCTTTCAAAACATCTATTAGTAATTCGTCACACTTGATGTGACTGGGAGTAATGTCATGCTGACGGCTGCAAGATTTCAGCCAGACTTGTAGATCAGAGCACCTGATGGATTGCACTTCTAAGTACCTGCACAGCTCTGAAGCTCAAATTGACTGTCTGGCAGTATTCTTTCTGTCCTGCTGCACTGGAAAGCTGGATTTTAAGGAAAACCTTTCATAGTTTTGACCACAGTGTCCAAACCTCAGAATATAAAAAGCTTCTCATTGAGGAAAAATGGATTTTTATTTTCTGAAGACAACAAAAGGCAGCTGTGTGTACACACATGCTGTGATGTAACATTAGGAAAATCAGAGAGAGACTGAAGCCATCTTTGTATGCAGACACACACCTGATTCCCTGGGAGGAGGGAATGCACTGGCATGAATTCTCCATGGCCATCCTGGAGGAGGAAGACAGCTCTGACAGCTGCTTGATGAGACAGATCCCACAGCTCCCATTTCATCAAGGGCCCTGTCCCCTCCATCTGCTGGCCTCTGCTCCATTACAGGTTTATTACTGGCCATGTCCTGCTACCTTGAGAGTAAAATGCACCACTAAACATCTTTTTTTTTCTGCTAGACCAAATCAGGAATAACCCCAAAACTAAGGGAGAAGGAAATAAAAAAAAATATTTGAGCTGTTAAGTACCACTGGGGAACTCTGCAATTAGAAAGCACAAACAAAATTTAATGATCATCCAAAAATGCAAGTGTAGAAGCATATGAATTCCAACTTTGGAATGAATTCTTTGAGAGTTGGGCTCCTTTGTTTCCAAGGTCTGAATTTTTATTATTTATTTTAGCAGCAATGCTACTAGTAATGCTTCTCCCCTTCCCTCAATAAAAAATAGTAATGTCTACTTTAATTTGTTTTCTCTAAGCTGTTGCCTTTGAGCTTTTCAGATTGACACAGAAGTCTAAGCAGAATTTCACTGACTCCAAAATCTTTTCCTTTGGTTTAATCCCAGTTAAAACTTGAGCAACAAGCACACAAAGGCAACCTCAAGTGTAAAAAAATAAAAGGGTGAAGTAGTACATCAAGTGCATCAGAAGTCTGCCAGGCAGAAAGCAAATGGCTAAATTTATAGAGGAGGTTCCTGCTAACAGAAGAGCTGCTCAGCCCCAGCTATTTCATTACTATTGCACTAAAGGGTCCTAGGGACGTTCTTTTTGAGGTGTAGGCAATTCAGAGAGCTGAAACAGCACTGTAATTTGGCCTATGAAAAATGAGTAGGTGTTCACAGTTCATTTCCCAACAGAGAAAGTCATGCACATCACAGAAACCATCATCATGCACAGAACTAATAGCTGCCCTGCTCAGCAGGCACACCCATGCACATTACGGCAGCCTTGCAGTGCCCCAGCTCTCACCACAGAAGAACAAGAGACTTTGGTTGGCAACACTGCCAGCAAAGCACCTTTTTTCCCAGCTCTACAGACAGGTGAAAAAAATACAGCAGTGCTATAAGTGAGTAAATACGAGCAACAAACACTAGACTCCTGAAACCACAAAACAAATTGAAAACTGTGAAACACTCCCAAAGAAATCCCCTGCTCCCAGCTGAACTGGAATAAAAACACACTGAGAGAGTCATAAACACAAAGTGAAAAACTCGAGGATGTGGGGGAGAGGATGCAAAGCTAACAAAATGTTGGGTAAATGGAATAAAACCCGCTGCTGCTTATCAGAATGAGTAACATCAGCTGTGGTCAAAGGGCAATGGCTGGACAGGACATGGTATTTTCACATTCGTGTTGTAGGCAAAGGAGAGGGCAAGGCTTGGGAACAACAGAGAACCAGCTCTTGGGATTCCAACAGTTATAAGCCAACACAGGGACTCTGCCTTAGACCCATGCAAAGTCACAGAAAACCTCAGGACCCCTCTAGAAGACCATTTGACTGATTTCTGCTTGGATATTGCCAAAATAAACCAAAGCCAAAATTAGACGTAGCTGAGTCCAATTTCACCTTGATTAGTATTTACATAAGGGGCAGGGAAACATGAGAGGAGCACATAAATAATGTACAGTTTGTTGCAGGCCTGTCAGGAGGAGAGTTCTCAGCTCTGGTATTGATCCGCACGCACACACCAGCTCCCTGTGCAGAAACCCCAAATCGTCCCTCTGTGCACAGAAATAAACTTCCAGAAGCTGAGTCACACAGGTCAGGGTGCAGACTCAGGCTTTGCTACACCAGAGGGTCAGACAGCTGCATTCTAGAGCCCCATATGGAAAAACATGGGGAGCTCCCAGATCTGGTTCATTTAGAAGACATTCTCCATTCCCTTTACTTCTTTCCTTCTTGTGGACTTGACATTTATGACAACAGTCCCAGGAAATGCAAACTTGGGAGAGGCTGATTGTCAAGTTTTTCCTCCTGTTACAGTACCACTCCTTGTCCACCCAGTCTTAACACAAGTTGGGGGGACTCCAAAAAAAAATTATTACCTAGGGATGACTCAGTACCACCAGTTTCTAAGGCAGATGCACAATACAGTATTACTCAACAGCCACAAGCTGTTGGTGCCACCTGCAAGAATACAGTGAGAATAGTTTCTTTTCCCTGTTCTCATCCTTTTCATGTTGGAAGCAGGGTTTAACTTCGTGCCCTGTCCACATAGGTAAAGGTGAAGGGCATCTGGACACTTCTTCTTTACTATACCTTGGTGAACATTGTTAGGAAAATAATTCCATTACTTTCTTTGAAGAGACTTTTCCACTCCAACTTATCCCACTCTGAACTTCTGGGTTTTTTAAATGACACCACGATGTCCCACCACACTGCTCCCCAAAGCACCAGCTGTATCTGATCCTGGTTGCAAGGTCCTGGGAAGCCTCTGCAGACATTCAACCAGAGTGATAGAAAATGGCCATGTGGCAAAGCAACCGTCAGATCCCACAACATGTTGGAAGCTATGATGTTCCTCTGCAGGTTTACAGCCCTAAAGCTGGAAGTTTACAGCCCTAAAGCTGGAAGTTTGCAGCCCTTAGCTGTAAGCTAAGTAGCTGAGGGTATTACTTGTGGCAAGAGGCATCTGAAGTGTCCAACATAGCAACTATCCCCTGGTAAGACACTCTTACTGAGCCAGCAAGAGAGGTAGGTCAAAGATTCAGCATCACTATTTTCCTGATGCATCAGTGTCTCATACGTTTGCAGCAAATGAATGTCATCCTCAAGCATACTGCTAGGAAAGATTGCTTAAAATTAATTAGCTCAGTAACAATGGCCTGTCATTATGCTACTAAGTCACCAGCACGAGCACATAAGTTACAGTGACAGCTCAGGGTATAAAATAAGTGCCTTTATATCGAAATTTGCAAAGTGCTTAGCAGTCAAATGCCAATCTATTCACTTCTGGTAATATTGCATAGTTTCCTCTTAATAGACGGCTCCAAACTCCCACACAAAGATATGACTTATTTTACTACAGAGAGGTCTTTCTACTTCATACACTGTCCGTGCACAAATATAGAAAGCTTTTTAAAGTGCATTTATTTCTACAGTGTTGATTCATTCCACATCAAGATGAACGTGAGATTTAGAACATGACTTTAGAAAAACCTGAAGGTAATGGAACAAAAACTCTCTCTTGGGTGACTTAGCCAGGGATGCACGATAAACTGAAGGTAAGGACCGGATTTCGAGGGGCAAGAACATCAGCAGTTCCCACATGCAGCACTTTACAAGATTTCCCCAGTAGAGAAGGAAATAGTTATTGCTATAATTATTTCATAGTTCCAGTCAGCTGCATTCAGTTGTACTGTTATATTCCAATGGCAGGAAAATGGAATACAGTAAACTATAAATATCTGTCAGAATTCCTTTGAAAGGACAACAGTTAATTGCATAGCTTGATCTCCTGCCGTGCAGAGCTTGCATTTCAGGTTAGAAAGGTACAGATTGTTATTGATTTAATTCTCTTGAAACATGTGTGGTATAAAACTGTTCAAAAGACTTATGGGGGAGAAATATATGCTTCCAAAGGAAGTCCTACAGCACAAGACTGTGGCATGCTACCTTCTTGTAAAATGCTTTCTGAAATTCAATACGTTCCCTTCCAAAGGCCCTCACAGCCCCCTCAATAAATTGAGGCTCCTTGCTTCATTTGCAGAAGTGAAATTAAATCAGTGAATCAGATGAAGGACAACAAAAGATTAGCAATACTATGAGGTGCATGTAAAAAAATAATTCTCTGTGTTAAGAATAATTCAGTCCTTATTACACACTCACTCTAACAAAGAATGAGCCATTACCATCTTTCCTGTTTTCTTTTCATCTAACTTCCAGTTCTACCTTTCTCTTTGCAAAATTATTCCAGGCAGTAAAGCCAATACTTTGGAATATTATATTCTGCTCTCTTTGAATCCACTTCTGATTTGGCTTGTGCAAAGTTTGTCTGGTGACCCAAAGACATCAGGACATACAACTGTGCAGTAATTAGTTAAGCCTCATCCATTCTGGGAATAAATTTCCCATTATAGGCATGGACAGCAGTGAAGGTGAAGCCCTGTTTAACACTTGTCCAGCTCATCTACTTGCCACGAAGAGTAACTTGACCCAGTGTAAATTATGTATCATTGTGATTTTGCCAGCCTCCCTCAGTGCTTAGCCTGCTGCTGGTACACAGAGAGCCAAAATCCCACTGCAGGGAAGCCTTTATTAACAAGTTACACAGCTACTAGTAAATTGCTTACTCCCAGATTCTGTAATTAAGATGACACATCTTCCTGACGATTGCTTTAAAGAGACAAAATATTAGTGGAAGAAACGCTGCAGAAATGTCTCAGCACCTGTTTATCATGACCATGTGTTAAGCTCCGTTTGCACACCCTGCCAGCCTTTATTAGGAGAGCTCTGCAAGTTGCAGACTGCCAAATATACCTTCTCTGAATCAGTTTTTAGTTTTCTCCTCACTTTCCAAGCTTAAGACAGAAAACTATACTTCCAATCTTAACCTTTAGGTTTCCCAAGGTGGGTGGGTGAGGTTTTTTGTTGTCCATTTGGGAAATTTTAGTATTTTTTTCTTTGAGGTATTAGCTGAATAATAATATGCACTGAGGGATTGGAGTGAAATGTATTGCTTTAACGAATCTAAGAGTAAATTGAGCACAACCTACAAGATACTTGGAAACAGAAGCAACTTCTACCCATGGCAAATTTCTAACACTTGCAACAGTTGCACCCAATAAAACTGGAAAGGTTGTCACTTTTATTCACCCCTAAATGCAACACGCCGAGCAGTGAAGGCGGCGGCTGTGCACTCACAGCGTTCCAAAGGCAAGTAAAAGAATCATTAAAGAGATGACTGAGCCCAACAGGATTTAGGCATCCCCAGCCAAGCAAGACCCAGCATTAGCTGGCGACCGCTGCGCTGCAGGGCCTGACAGCAGACACAGGCTCTTCCCAGGCGAGGCAAGTTCTGAGCCTCCCCAAACCTGCCCCACTATTGAAACTTAGTTCCTTGCCTACGATAATGTTACCATGTTAAAATTTTGTTTTTCTTTGCCATCATTATACCGGCCCCAGAAGATACTCTTGAGCTTTTATTCTGTACAGTTTCAACAGACCCAGGTTAAAGTAAGGCCCTTTTCCTCACTTCCTTTTGAAGATCATTGCTCAGTGTAATATTGGCTACCATTTGCAAATTTGACAAATTTTCATGCAGAATATCTTTTATTTAATTTGATTTCATTCTCTGTTTTGCTTTTCTTGAGTATCTCCCTTTTCTTTAAAGCTGTATAAATTAAAATCCCACTTTGTCACTTGCTGAGTGTAGCAGGGTGAATGGTTAAGTCCTTGGAATCAAGTCTCTTGAGACTTTTACCCACTAATACTGTTCCTGAAGAGATCCCTCAGATTTGTTGAGATACTCATGCCAATGTTTGAGTAGATGCAGCTTTCAGCTGACTCTTTCACCCAAAGCAAAATACCCCTAAAGCCCCAAACTGATTCTCACTGTGATTGTTCTGGGACAGTTTGACAACAGATGTTTTACAGTGGCATAGCTTGGGGTTTTCTGGGCTTATTTAAAAACATTCTGTGTAGATGCATCTGTGCAGGGCACCGAGCATCCATCCCCTTCCCACGGCTGCAGGCAGCACTCGGAGCCTGCCCACACCCGATGGGTTCCACAGCTGCTACCCGAGGGAGAGCAGGCAGGCAGGAATACGGGCAGGAATCAGGAGGGCGGGGAAAGTGTTACTGAGATGAAGTAGGCAAGAAGGAATCTCTGGAGGAGAAGGGGAAAAAAAAAATAATAATTAGAGAGAGATTTAAGATAACAGACAGCAAAAGCAGGCAGGATGTAAATGGGGAATTCTTCCAACAGATTTTTACCACACAGGATCTCGGGAAGCTCCCCGCTGCATAGGTGAGGAATACAGCCTACTGAAGACATTATGGGAGAGGAACACTGGGCTTTTGTCTCTCGAGCTCCATTTCTGTGGTTTAAAGCAAGGAGAAAGATAATAACATCCTGTCCTGAAACAATTTCAGGAGCTAAATAGAGTATATACAGTCAAGTAAAATTAAGCTATTGTTATTAACTCTCACCTTCTCTCACCCATGATACCAGATGAAAAAGACGGTTTCTCTGAAGGAAAAAAAAGCACAAGAACTACCATTCACATTGCTATTACCTATAATAGCATAAATCCTCAATATCTGACTATTACAGACTGACTCAAACTCCTTCTCTTTCTTATGAAAACTCCCTGTCCTTTGCCTACTCAGAACAGAGGCAGGCAACTCCTTCCTCACCCCCTGGCTGTGAACTGGGACAGAGCCCCCTGCTCCCCACACACCTGCCTGGCAGGAAGGCTGGGTGCCCCAGAGCTGCTGCAGCTGGGCTGGGGAGAAGGGCTGTACCTTCCACCCCCTCCTTTATGACTCCTCAGACCAGCAAAATCACCCCATGTCAGCATATGGAAGCAGTTAGTCAATGAGGGGAGGGTCAGATCCAGCCCTCTAAGCATTGATTGCAAGCTCACAGTTTCTCCCAAAGGCAAAAAAAAAAAAAAAAAGTGTACTTGAACCCTTAGAGCAGATAGGCTGAAGCTGATTTATTGGGGTGATTTAGATCTGTTAAAACAAATTTAATTTTGAATACAATTTTATATCAATTAACAGAGTCTCACAAGTGTAGCCATTAAGGAATCTCTTTCCAAAACCAAAGCCAAATATTCAAGATTTATGAGACTGACTTGCCATATTGGAAGTAACTAATTATTCGTAATGATTCTTTGTACTCTGACAGTGATTATGTATTTTCAGTGCAAATGACCATGATGAAGCAAGTGATAAAGGCAGCCCATGTTTGTGAAAGGGATACCAAGCAGTTAAGGCCTGATTGTTTTGGCAAAGTATTGGGGTAGCAGGGGAAGAAACAACAGAAAACAACTAAGCCCATCGACACAAAACCCAGCTTATTTAACATCCTGAAGTGTCTCCTGGTGCATGTCAGAGCTGTAATGAAAGTCTGTGGTCTCTTTTTATTGCCTTAAGCAATTTTGTATTCAGTTTATTTATTGTGACCTTTTGGTTGTCCTTCCACCTTGGACATGACGGTGTTTAACAAAGCAAAGCCTCGCGGACTCAGCTTGCAGCATTCGCAACAGACTGTGGAGTGTGTTTGGGGTGAGAGGAACAACGCAGATTTGGGGCATGATTCTCATTTGCATTGAATTTTCTTCACCTCACTCTGATGGCACTGGGCAGAAAAAGTACAGTTGCAACCCTGCTCCCACCTCCACTGGATGAAGGAAACGTCTCTGGATTACTCTGCCCTGATTAAAGTACCTGTGAATCGAAAACGATAGTTACGCAGGGATCGGGTAGACTTTCACATTGCCTCAGGCTACAGAGAATACAAAAGCACCGCCTTTCTCCTTTTTCATAACTTCCAGTACTGCCCCAGACACAGGAACAGAGTAATTGAGAACAAAGTCCCTGTTCCAGTGAGGTGCTCAGTGCCAGCAAGGTTAATGTCCAGGGGCAGGCTGGTGGCAAGAGCAATGCCATGTTTACTGCTGTGGTTGCTGCTGCTCTGATGCCACACTCACTCGAGCTATGAACGAGGGTCTAATTTCTGATCCTCAAAAGGCAAAGGCATAGCAAGTTGGTCATTAAAATCTGCAGCAGCATGCATGTGATTAAAATGTTAATGTCAATATTGTAATCAAGGTCTGACTCACAGGACAGCTGGTGAGAGACTTGATCTGTATTGCTTAGCCCCAGTCACCTGACGCAGACCAGGGTTAGGGAACGGTGGTGCCCCATCACATGGCAGGGATTGGCATTCGCTGGCTCATGTGGCGAGCTGGAGGCTGCCTGCTGGAAGCGGACAATCAGCTCAAGCCCAAGTCCAATATTGATAAGTTCAACTGCGCCTGCACTCCAGCAAGAGGAAAGCTTTTCAATAAATTTCCTTGGCATCACCTGAGCTGCAGCTCTGCTGCAAAGGCACTCGTGTCTCCTGCCCACCTGCAGTGCTGCTCCTGGGTTGTCCTGTCCCCTGGCCTCACTTGCCCATCTCTCTTGCTGTCGGAATTTTCTGTGCTCGTTTCTATCCAGTTGAGTTTTAGACATTTAAGCCTGTGGTGAATTTTGCCTGATGTTGTCTAAGCACCGAAAGGGCTATAGTCTGCAAAGCTTCTTTTCAGTAAATTCAGGATTAATGAAGAAGGCCTCTCTATTGTTGGAATGTCTAATACAATTATCCACTGAATGAATGGACTAGGCAGCAGTGGAGGGCTCCCAGGTTTGTGGCAGGGAATTGTCTGTTTTAACATCCATCTGTTTTCATTCCCTCTGATCCATTATCATTCACCTAGAGTTATAACATGATGAATATCATTGTGCAGAATGCCATTTGATGCTGGGGGGAAACAAAACCACTGTAGGTCTCCCTTCTATTGAAAACACAAAATTGCCTCAGTGGAAGGAAAGGCATGATTGATTCAGAGATGCTGTTTCAAGCAGAGGCATCCTTTCCCATGTGGACTGTTTGATTTTGTTAATTCCTTTGGATGACCCTTCTGCTGCGTCTTTCAACAAGAAAAAAAATATATACAAAAATTTTAATAACTATGGACAATCGCAGTGCTGCTGAATTTGTGGAGTTAATTGAAAAAAAGAATGGTATTCACAACTTTCCCCAGAAGGCACCTTTAGTTTACGTTCCCAGTGACATTAAACTCCTGGACGTAAACACAGGATGAGAATCTTGATGACCCTGCTGACAGGAAATAAAGAAAGGAACTTTACAGGCAATTTCCACTGTCCTTGTTGGTCAGCAAATTTGGAAATGAATGAAAAAAAGAGAACTAGAAATGCATATTAATGATGGAGGGCCTATACAATGGGAGTGAGATGAGCACTAGCAAGAGGAACTGTTAAAAATGCTCCAGTTTATCTTTTTTAATGACTTACCCTTATGATGTACTTATAAGTAACACAGAAATTACCTTGTAAATAAAAGGACAGGCTCACCAGTGTAAAAATAACTTAGTGAACTGAGTGTAAATGCTTGTTTCTAGAAAGTGTCCCTTAAAATACTGGTAAAGCAAATACAGTTGTTAAACCCAATCCATTGTTTAACTGGGTGTATCTAAACTGAGACCTTTCGTTAACAACCATCTCCTGGATCTTGGTTGTGCCTTTCAAATACCATACATTTAAAAAATACTATGGTGTCACTTAATGAAACAGGAGAAGAAATACCCTTTGGAAATCCACAGTCCAGCAAAATCCAGGGCAGATAACTGTCTGACTCCCCACTAGCCTGTAATTACCTGAGGAAGCAGCTAGATTTAGCTATCTTCCTTCTTTAATTGGCACGCAAAAGATTATAGGATTTTATTAGGACACAAATGACACCGATACGCGTGTGATTGAGGCATGCAATGCATGACTGACTATTTGCATTGAGAGGCTTTGCACTACACATGGGATTTCTACCTTTGGTTTTAAATGGCTTAAATTTAAATGACGTTTCTCTGCTACATTTTAAGAGGATGATATTTATTTTAGCGCTTGTCTAAGTGAGGTAAGGCAACGCTGTTGCCAGACACCAGAAACGCTTCTCAAAGAGCCTGTTTGGGCCAGGTGGAAGAGGGTTAATTTTTGACTACCCTGTTGTTACAATTAGATCACGAATGTAAAGAAAACGAAGGAAAGATGGGCACTGAAGTGCCCACATTGAAACATTTGATGAGCGTGTTAGACACCCAGCTGGGGACACCAGCCTAATGAAACCACCACCCCTGGCGATGACTGAACTGGAACACAGTTCAGTGGGAGCAGGTAGCAGGAGATCTTTTGGCCTCCCTTACTTCCACGGCTCCCACTAACTCTGAATCTCCTTCATGGATTTTCCCCCTCACACATGAATCTCAACGGACTTCTTCAGGTTTTAGTTCACAGCATCTTTCTAATGTCTCTCAAATCCAGAACTGAAGGCTACCCCCCAGGAAAGGTGAAAGCAGCTGAAGATGTAAGGAATTAGGCCGAGTCAGTCCAATGGAGCGAAGCCAGCCCCACACAAGGAAGGGAGTATCCAGAAGTGATGGTAGCATGCTGCAATATCTGACTGTGTGCAATAAAAGATGATAACAGGAGGATTAAGTCCTGCTACCATTGTGATATGTAGGACAGCCCTGTGCAGGAGCCCTGATCCAGGCACACCTTCCTCAGCGCTGTCCTTGGGACTGGGCACTGCACCGCTCCTCAGTCGCCCACCAAGCCAGTCCTTGTCCCAGGGGAATGCCTGAGGACCAAGCCTTTGGCCAAGTGATCCTGGAGAGAGGAGACGGCCTGAAACTGCAGGGAAACAAGAAGGGAAACAGGCCCCTCCGGCATGGCAGAGCCCAAATGAAACTTCAACTAGATGAATGGACAGGGAGCAGGAGCTAATAAACAGGGTCTCCTGCTTCCATCTCCGTGACTCTTGGCCCTCGGTTCCCTTACACTGCCCCATGGCCCACCTACAGCCCTAGCTGCCCATCTCCTCTGTCCCGCACCCTCATCACCAGCTCATGCCCTGATTGTTCCCTAACTTGTCCCTTGACCCACAGATTGTTCCCTGGCTCATCCCTCAGCTCTTTCCATGACTCTCCGCTCTTCCTGTGTTCTCCAAGTTGTCCTGAACCCCCAACTGACCCCTCAGCCTGTCCCTCGGTTCAGCGTTTCACCCTCAACTCATCCGGGAGCTCGTTCCCTGTCCCTGGCTCGCCCTCCAACCCCCAG